>PVJC01014815.1:0-35904 GCA_004026665.1 Murina feae
TTATTTCCCTCAAAAGTATATATATTTGAGCGATTACAAAGCAGTGTTTATCAACATATATTTCATTTAAAAATTTTAAAAGAATCTACAGAAATTAATACTTTTTTTTATTAGGACCTGTTTTTAAAACCGATGACCATTCTGGTCTAGGCACTGCTGATAGCATGCAATAGAATCGCAAATATCAAGAATAATTTTGTTTGGTATTTGTGTGCTCTCAATTTGTCAACTGTTGCTGGTTCTGTACTGTAAACTTCATCTTTTATGTATCACATAAAAAAGCCTAGTGGATAAATTTTCTTTGTTCAAAGCTTAGTCTGCTTCACCCATTATTTCAAATCAGCTAAACCTGAAAGGGAGTGAAAACTGAATTATCAGAAGTTGAAGTGTGTATACATTTTCCCCAAATGTACTTCAACTGGGTTTTCAAACTTCCAGTAGCATTTTAGGATGAATTTCCTTTGTTCAAAGTTTACTGTGGCTGAAAAGAAACATCAATTGAACCATCAGCTGTTAAAGCATGTATACATGTTTTTTGGGACACCCTGTACATGCTAGATACAAGTTCTTTATCAGTTATATGATTTGAAAATATTACCTCCCAGTTTGTAGCTTATCTTTTCACTTTCTTAATGGTGTATGTTGAAAAACAAAAGTTTTTTATTAAAAAATTAGATGAATCTTTTTTTAGTTACACATTTTATCCTCCCATCCCTATTTACCCTCTCTATGCCCTCCTCCACCACCACCCATTCCCCTCCACCTCCTCAATCACCACACTGCTGTCCTTGTCCATGAGTTCTCTCTCTTTTTACTTTTTTGCTCAATCCCGCCACTTCACAGCCTCTGGCCCTCTCCTCCAACTCCCAGCTGTCTGCTTGATCTCTATCTATGAGTCTGTCTCTATTCTGCATGGTAGTTCAGTTTGAAAAACTAAAATTTTTAAGTTATCAATTTTTTCTTCTACAGATGTTGCTTTTTCTGCCTAACCTAAGGTCATTAAAATTCTTTCCTATGTTTTCTTCTAGAAATTTTATGGTTTTAGCTTACTTAGGTATGACCTAATGTAAATTAATTTCTGTGTATGGTATGAGGTAAAGGTCTAAAGTAATCATTATGCATATGGATATTCAGTTGTTCCAGCACCACTGTAAAAAGTTTATCCTTTGCCAAAAATTAATTGACAATAAGTGTGAGAATTTATTTTTGGATTCTCTCTTCTGTGCTACTGATGTATCTATCTTATACCAATTCCTTTCTGTTTCAATTACTGTAGCTTTACAGTAAGTTTTGAAATCAGGTTGTATAAGTTCTCCAATTCTGTTCTTATTTTTCAAGATTTTTTTTGGCTTCTATATATAAATTTGTCCATTTTAAAATAAGCTTGTCAATTTCTATTGGCCAGAGGAAGTAGCACAACATTTTCCAAGTATATTGACCCAGCATTTTATATCCAGAGGGCCTATCCTTCAGGATTGAAGAGAAAATGAAGACATTTTCAGATGATGAGAAACTAAGACCCCGTCACAGCAAATCTACCCTTAAAGAATGGGCACAGGAAGTTCCTGAAACAGGAGGTTTAAAAGCAAACAGAATCTTGAAGCATCAGGAAGAAAGAAAAAGAAAAGGAAAAGGATAAAAATATGGGTAAATAAAGTCTCCTCTCTGTATAGTTATGTCACCAACTCAATATATAGGGGGTGGAGAAAAGGAGGTTTACAGTTTTCATATGAAAGTAATATAAATAAGTAATACAATCATATAATCTAATAAAAGAGTAATATGCAAATTAATCATCATTCCAAGACACATAAGCCGCACCCACCAGCCAAGCAACACCTCCCATTCAATCAGAACGGCTGCATGCAAATTAACCCAGCCAAGATGGAGGCCGGTAGCCACGGAGCTAGAGGAAACAGGAGGCTTCTGTTGCAACTGCCTGACTAGGCCAGCAGGCCTCTGCTCAAGCAACAATGTTTCAATTATAGAAGCCATGGAGCTGAAGCAAACAGGAGGCTTCCATTGCCTGCCTAGGCCTCCGCTCAAAGTAATAAAGTTTCAATTATGGAAGATAAATAAACCCCAGAAACATGATTCCAGCCAGCCTCACTGGGATGTTGGGTCAATGGGAGCTGTGGGCAGCCTGAAAATGGCCCTTAGCCCTCACTCAGGCTGGTCACACCCCCATGGGGTGAGGGTCCCCACTGGGGGGGCTTGGCCAGCCTGCAAACAGCCATCAGCCCCTCACCCAGGCTGGTCAGGCATGCCAGCAGGTGGACCTCCCTCGAGGTGGGTCCCAGACTGCGAAAGGGCACAGGCCGGGTTGAAGGAACCCCCCCCCCGAGTGCACAAATTTTTGTGCACCTGGCCTCTAGTTAATAAATAAACCTACTATGAACCTACTGTAAACAGCTGTAACCCTACTTTTTCTCATCCCTACACAATTAGGTTCATAACAGTTCGCTATCAAATTTGTGGAATTACTTTTTCAAATGTGCTTTATAATGATACTAGAGGCCTGGTGCATGAAATTTGTGTACTCAGGGGCAGGGGTCCCTCAGCCAGGCCTCCAGGGAGCGGATCTAAGCCGGCAGTTGGACATCCTTAACATTGCTGCAGTGATGGGAGAGGCTCCCACTAACACCACTTCGCTTGTCAGCCATGAGCCCAGCTTCTGACTGAGCAGCACTACCTCTGTGGGAACACACTGACCACCAGGGGGCAGCTCCTGCATTGAGTATCTGCCCCCTGTGGTCAGTGCACGTCATAGCAACCAGTCATTCTACCATTCAGTCAATTTGCATATTAGCCTTTTATTATCTAATCTAATCTAATAAAAGAGCAATATGCAAATTAACCATCACTCTGACACCTAAGCCACACCCACCAGCCAAGCCACACCCACCAGCCAATCAGAGCAGCTGTATGCAAATTAACCCAGCCAAGATGGAGGCTGGCAGCCAAGGAGCTAGAGCAAACAGAAGGCTTCCGTTGCACCAGCGATGGAGTTGAAACTGCCTGCCTACGCTGGCCGGGCCTCTGCTCAAGGCAACAATGTTTCAATTATAGAAGCCACAGAGCTGAAGCAAATAGGAGGCTTCGTTGCCTGACTAGGCCTCCACTCAAGGCAATAAAATTTCAATTATAGAAGATAAATAAACCCCAGAAACCTGATTCCAGCCAGCTTCGCTGGGACGTTGGGTCAGTGGGAGCTGTGGGCAGCCTGAAAACGGCCATCAACCCCTCACCCAGGCTGGCCACACCCATGAGGTGAGGGTCCCCACTGGGGGGCTTGGCTAGCCTACAAAGAGCCATCAGCCCCTCACCCAGGCTGGCCAGGCATGCCAGAAGGCGGACATCCCCTGAGGGGTCCCAGACTGCAAGAGGGCACAGGCTGGGCTGAGGGACCCCCCCTCCCCAGCCCCCGTCCGCCGGGTGCACAAATTTTGTGCACCTGGCCTGTAGTATAGGATAAAATATTGAAATGGTTCCAAGGTCAAATCTACAAGATAAACTCTAACCAAGTGTGGGGATGAGGAGGCTATGTGCTGAGCACTGGGAAGATAGTGGAGCAGTAAGCTGCTAGTAAGTGCTTGAACTGGGAATTTGAGGGGGTGCAGGGAAGGGTTCTATAATGCCAACTGGGGAGGGGGCGGGGCCAGGGGAGGCTTCCTAGAGAAAATGATATCTAAATTATTTCTGAAGGATGAGCAGGAATTAGCCAGATAAAGAGACAAGAACCAGAAACATGGCCACACCTGGGCATTCGCTCCTGCTGTCCCCTACAGCGGGGCCTGTCTAAGGCCCAGAAACCACAGAATTGTCCACAGCAGTGTGGCATGCTGCAATCCCATTCTATCCTCAATGGCCTGTCCAGACACGTCTGGCAGAGCTTTAGGCCAGCCTATTCCATTCTAAGTCATGGGGTCCTCGTGACCATGGCAATCCAACCTGCCAAAATTCAGGAACACACCTGCCTTAGGAAGTCTCCTGGATGCCTGTTTTCTCATTTGATTTTCGTTTTTCCCCCTTTGTGTCAAATGACGCCTTGGGGCAGGTTTGGAAGCAGACAGACTGCCATCCTGTCCTTTGGTGTTCTTTGTCCCAAACAGCCTCTCCTTTGTTTTCACTGTGTGACCCAGGGGCACCTGAGGAATGGACAGCTGCACAAACCGCAGTTTGCTGCGGGCAGTCACAGAACCCCTGCAGTGAGAGAGCCATCCTATGCCAGAGAGGACCCAGGAGGAAGAGGGCACGCGGCCCCAGAAATCTTGTACCACAGTATGTGGTCTCGGGAGGGTTTTGTAAATGACTTCTCTTGGGCTGACTTCTTGCTTCTGTGTGGCTGGCGGAATGGGCATTGAGGGCTGGGGAAGGCAGGACAGGCAGAGCAAACATCCTCTTTGAAAGGTGATGGTGGGAGGCCCTGCTAGGGTTCTCCCCGTACCCACTCACCCCTTCTCTTTCATACTAATAGAATCTCTGCTTTCAAGCTGGACACATAGCTGATTAGAATAAGCACTACATTTCCTGGTTTCCCTTGTGGCTTGGTGCAGCCATGTGACGAATTCTAGATAAGGACAGAGCTGAAGATGTGACTTTACGCAAAATAATGAAACAACGCATAACGAACCCAATGAGACCACAGGCTAAGTGACAGAAACAAGAGTTAAGTTTCTATGGCATATTTCTGGTCACAAGAATATCACCAAACTTGTAAATAAAAGACCCCAAACACTTCTAATATTAAACATTGAGATAAATAAGAGCAATACATATATTTAAGGAAGACAAATAGAAACAAATAAGAGGATTCTTTTCCAACCCACTTATTCCCGTTCAGGGCTGGAGGTGGCTGGAGCCAATCCTGGCAGCTCAGGGTACAAGGCGTCTGGGACTCACCCCGGACAGGATGCCCTTCCATCACAGGGCCACTCGCCCACTCACACTGGACAACACAGACTTGCCAGTTCACCTCCTGTGCACATCTGCGGGGTGAGAGAGGGATATGGAGTCCCTGGGGAAAACCCACGCCGACATGTGGAGGCTGTGCACACTCCACAGGCAGTGGCCTCAGCTGGGAGTTGTTTTTCTGATCAATGTTATAGCAACATTATTCGAGGACCTGCTGTAACTTCATAAAAGAGTGGCTGCCCACTGCTGTGAGCCTGGCACCAGGCGTGCAATCAGGGGCACTTCAGGGCCTGCCCAATTCCAGAGCGGATTTCACAGGGTGAGTTAGACAACTGGAAACCAATGTACAAGGGTATGTTTAATGGGGAGATACTAGAGAAAACGCCAAGGAGGCGAGTGCTTTCTCCTTACTTCCTGCTGGAAAAGCGCTCCCTGCCCCCTGTGGCTGGCCTCCGGTGGACAACTTGATTTCACTCTTCCTTCCTCCACCATTGACTCCTCTCCATGTAATCGTAGGTGGAGGTGGAAAGGGAGTCCAGGAATAGGGATGGAAGGCAAGCGTGTCAGGGCAATGTTTTGATAAACACTGGGACTTGCCTTCTGTTGTCACGGGATGCCCAGGTGGGCAGAAAGAAGTGAGTCATCAGCTCTTAGGTTCCAAAGTTTAGGTCCCAGAGTCTGGCAGGATTTAGGGAACAGGCTAATGCTTCTCACACTGTCTGAGAAGGACTAGATTTTAAATGCATAACTCTTTGGGGATGAAGATGTGAGTTCAATGCGCATGACACAGGCAGCTCACCATGTGTAGACAACCCCTGAGCTGTCTACGCTCTGTGCTGGGAGACAAGACCCCGATTACGTGCCTGGATGTTGGGGCAATACCTAATTGCCCTGAATATTTCTCTCTTATACTTAGTCCCGTATTTATGTATTGTAGGCCAGTAACAGCCTGTGGACTGACCCCCATTGGAGGTCTAACAAAGAATCAGATTGACGTGGGCAAATAGCTTAATAAGAAATGTAAGGGGAGAAGCAATTCTTCTGGCTAGAGAAATGGTGCAGAGTGGGAGGGAAGGGAGAGGAGTGGGTAGAGGAAGAGAATGAGAGTGAACATGTAGTCCTGGGCAGAGGGATTCTATGCTCTGTACCCACACACAGCTGCTGAGAAAGCAGCCAGACCCCACATCAGAAGTGGCTGTGTGTGCTGACCTAAGATAGGCAGAGCTCAAACATTACAGGCCCAGCAGGTAAGGGAAGGAGCTGGTTCAGGCACAATGGTAAATGGTGATTGATACGGGGCTTTAGTATTGGGGAACAATAGAGGAAGGTGGGGATTGTGGCAAACTGGAATACGCAGTTTCTACCTAAGGGGATGGCAGTTTGTACTGGACAGTATTGGCATTCCCGATTCCTTTCTCCCTTGCTAGCTTCTTTCTTTGCCTTCCCAGTTTCCCTTGCAGCTCCAGGATGGCCATGTAATCTAGTTTTGGCCAACAGACTTCTGGGAAAGACTTCTCTTTTATTCCTATGCTGGCTCCTCCCTGGATTATATGAGGATGTGATGCCTGGAGTTACAGCAGCTGTTTTGGGACATGAGATCTCAAGTGTAAAAGAAAAGGCCGACATGCGGAGGCTGAAGGAGTGAAAGAATAAAGAGAACCTGGTCCTCGAAGATATAGTTGAGCTGCCAAACCAAGCTTGGGGTCCAGACTTCTTGCTAAATATACAATAAATGTCATTATGTTTAAGCCAATGATAGTTGGATTTTTTGTTACTTGCAGCCAAAAGCATTCCTAAGTGATACAATGCTACTCAGCTCCCGCCAACCTCTGTCACCTGGAAATGTGAGTCAAATGTAGCCTGGCCTTCAGATTTTTCAAGAGAAGTAAAGCATTTTGAGTTGTACATGAAATCTCCCAATTTTTTAAATGTAGATGACAAATTTAAAATAGTTCCACAAACCAAATCGAAAAATATGTCGGCAGGGTAGACATGGCCAATGGATTTCAGTTTGTGACCTCTGGTCTAAGCAGGCAGAAAAACAAGACTCTTGTGCCCACCATGTGGCAGAAACAGCAGCGAAGAGTCCCAGACTGGGAGGGGCCTCATGGACCAAGAGAGTGGGGAGTTCGGCAGCAGCCTGTTCCTAATGACAGACAGAGGTCGGAGGAGCCCCCGGCA
Organism: Murina feae; assembly: GCA_004026665.1. NCBI lineage: Eukaryota > Metazoa > Chordata > Mammalia > Chiroptera > Vespertilionidae > Murina > Murina feae. The sequence goes on from PVJC01014815.1 coordinate 7,096, forward strand.
CCACAACACACTGGCACTGAATAAGAGTCCAGAACCTTGGCCAAAACTCTGGAGGGTTTGGGGAAAGCCCAGAAAGATGAAACTTTCCCACCAGCCCAGGGGAAGGATGGCTCAAAATAGAAACTAGGTTGAAACGCTACCATAAAGTCAGTTCTATTTTTACCCCCTTGGCTCACAGATTAAGATTATACATTTTATACAACAGACAGAAGAATTCATTACGTCCCTGGAATTGTGCCTCCAGCTGTGGCAGGCACCTGTGATGGCAGCCCATCCCCTCTTTGCCAGTCGGTAAAACATTAGGTGCTAGTGTTGGGTTCATTCAAGTTCACAGGCACATTTCCACATTAGTCCACCCAAGATCCCTCTTTTAAAAATGTATTTCCTCTCATTCTCTGTCACGTTCCAGCTAAGAATTCTAGTGTCTATGCATATTCTTGGCAAAGGGGGCACTGGTGTTTTGTGGGCGGGTGTATAATTCCTGTAAGTTCTGTGGCACATTTCATACGACTTCTTAGTTTCTTCGTCCAGTATTAAGTTCTTAGCCCCCATCCATGATGCTGTGAGAATGCTTCACTTGTCACCCTGGCAGCTGCCCAGGCCTTCCTCGTGGGCATTCTGCCTCTCCTGCCGTCTGGTCTGGGAGATCATGTGGGATCCCTTCGTCCCCTCCCACCACCACAAGCCTGCTGTGAACACCCTTGGACCTGTCCCCTTGTGGGCCTGTGAGTTTCCTCGGGGTGTGTTCCCGGGAGTGGGACAAAATCCAGTGTCACTCAGGTCTGGGTGAGAGCTCTGGGCATGGCTGCCAGGTGCGTGTTCCCACCTGCTGTGCCAACAATTCCCATATCCCATCTCCTGGCCCCCTGCCCTGCCCCCCGCCCCCCCAGCAGTTGTCATAGTCCCTCTTGCTGATTTCTGCTGTCCTGATAGAACTAACATGCTAGCTCATCTGTTGTCTGTCATTTACATTCCTCTGATTCCTGAGGACGCTGCACATCCATCCTCCTGGGGCTCGTTGCCTCCTCAATTTCCTCCTCTTTTCAAGGAGGTGGTGACAATCACCATGAAAACCTCTCCTTCTCCTTGGCCAAGCTCAGTTTTAACTTAATCCGAGCCCTGGGAGCCTCTGTTACTGGCATTAGCAGTTGGACAACTAATAACAACAGCCCCCATTTACTGAGCACTTATTACTTTCCCCAGGGCCAGTCACTTTACAACCTTTATCTTGTTTAATCTGCACCACAACCCGAGGAAGCACCTACTAGAACATGCAGGGCCGGGTTCAGGCCCGGGTCACCCGGGCTCTGAAGCCCAGGCTCCCAGCCAGCGTGCAGCCCCGACTTCTGAGCAGCTGTGGGACCTGACACAGGTCACTGCCTGCCTCAGTGCTTTCAGGTCAACCCGCTTTCACTGCACCCACAGCCTGACATGCCATCCCAGGCAGCACAAAGAAGGCCTCACGGATAATCTCAAGTGTCCCCTCCTCAATGTTCCTGCTTGGAATTCATCCTTTGTGGGACCTGCTGTGCTGGGTCCACAGTGACACTCAAATGCATGTATTCATTCATCTGAATTAAGTCTTCCTGAGGCCAGTGTTAAAATAAAATTGTTTAAAACATATCAGAGCTGCCCTAATTGGTTTGGCTCAGTGGATAGAGCGTCGGCCTTCGGACTCAAGGGTCCCAGGTTCGATTCCGGTCAAGGGCATGTACCTTGGTTGTGGGCACATCCCCAGTAGGGGGTGTGCAGAAGGCAGCTGATCGATGTTTCTCTCTCATTGATGTTTCTAACTCTCTATTCCTCTCCCTTCCTCTCTGTAAGAGATCAATAAAGTATATTTAAAAAAAAAAACCATATCAGAACTGCAAGTAAAAAAGTTCTGGATATGTAACTGGGTGTGCATGTGTGATATAAAAAGAGCTGATATAAAAAGAAGTCAGCAGTTATTGCATAAAATTAAAAAGCCCCAGGAAGGAGAGAGAGGTGAGTCTGTTATGAAACCCCTCTGCTCAACCATCCCAGCCATGGCCCAAGTGCCAGAAAGGAACAATCCACCACCCTTCGGTCAATTTTTCCGTTTCTCTTTACCTGGAATACATCGTGGTGGGGGCACGGCTTGTGTTCATTCATCCGGGCATTCGCTCATTTACTCACTGTATCTCTGCCGAGTGACAAGTATGTGCCAACATTTCTATCTCAAGAAAGAGCTGGGCCCTGTCTTCTTGGATCTTAGGCTGGAAGTGGGTGGAAGATAACAGAATCCACACGTCCCTGATTATTTGCCCTGGTGATTACAGACAAGTGGTTAAGCTTCTATGCCTCTGTGTTCCCACCTGTACAATGGGAGGAAGCATAGTTTATTTATGTGGTTTATAAGGAGGCTTCTGTGAGAGATCAGGGGAAGGGCCCAGCACAGAGTCAGTATTCAGTAAGCTGGGATTCTTACTGTTTGTGCGTTAGTAATCACCACTGGAGATGTCAAGAATTCTAGCATTTCATTGATTCGCCATTTTGTAAAAATATTCATGAGGATAAAAGCATTCAGGGAAGGTTAACATAAAAATACAAGAACAACTTGGATAGGACCCAACAGCTGATCCCGAATGAAAACAAAAGGATTTTGGGGACCCAGACTGAGCTCTCAGCTTTGCAACCAATGGTGCCAAATGGCCCATCTGCCAGGAAGAGAGGAGGCGGCCACATCCGTCTGGCTGACACTGAGTCGTCTGGTCCATTTTGCCATCTTAGCAATTCAAACACACACCCGGAGCCCGTCCTGCATCTTTGCTCCGCGTGCAGTCCAGCCCACATCTGTGTTTAATAAAACCAGTTGCTAAATGTCACAATGGCCTCATTCACAGGTAGCATAAAGCATATTTAACTGCCAATAAAACAATCCGCATTCCTGAGAATGCCATTTCAGATAGGCTGCCCTGTCACTGTGTCTCTGCCACATGAGTCGGAATAATGCTGGGGCAGAGATGGGGGAGGATGGGGGAGAAAGGGGCCGAGGGGCGCAATACTGCAGAGGAGAAAGCGCCCACGCACGGATGGCCCACATGCAGAGCGAGGTGGACAAAAGCCAGCTGCAGAACTGTAAGGCTGCTCTGAGCACACGTGAGACTAAACGTTGCTATTTGTTCATTTCAGTTGTGCAAAGTATCAATGAAGTTGGAGGGCCTCTTAGAGGAGGTGGAGCAGGAGCTAAGTTAGATGGGAAGGAACCAGCCACAAGAAGGTCTGGGGAAGAGCATTCCAAGTTGAGGGAAACAGCAAAATGCAAAGGCCCCACAGCGGGGAAGAACAGAAAGAAAGCCATTGTGAGTGAGAGGGAGAGAAAGTGGGGGGGGGCAGTATCCACGATGAGGTCAGAGGGTTTTCAGGTGCTGGATCACACAGGGCTTGGCAGGGAGAGTCACAGCAAGGCATTGGCATTTATTTCAGATGCAACAGGAAGCCCCCATTAGAGACTTTTAAGCAGGAGAGTGACATGATCTGATGCCACATGGAGAAGGCTTCTTGACTCTGCAGTAGAAACAGATCAGGGGGTCCCAGTGGATCCCAAGACCAAATGCATTATTCTTACTGCCAGGATCTCCTCTGGAGGGATTCTTGGGAATGATCAACCATAAAGATTAGAGTTTCTGAGGCAAATTATAGATGTTAGAGAGAGATTTCACTGATAGAGTGTCCTGGGAAAGCAGTGAGGTTAGACATACTGTCCTGGTGGAAACCCGGCAAGGGTGGAATAAGTGACCTGGACCAATCAGTGCATCACATTCCCCTGACCACCACAACCACAAGTCACTTGTCTATGGTCACAAGGGCTGTGCATCTGCGCTAAGCACATCCAAATGAAAGGAAATCTGCAGACGCTGTTTTGTAATAAGATGGGAGCTGTGGCAGCCATGTGACCAGCACGAGGGCCCTTGGGTGTTTATATGACTGCCCACCTAGCAAAAGAGATCACATACCCACTTTCCACTGACCAGACATGCCAAAATGTCTGTTGAAAGATGAGCATGGATGATGGCATCATTCTCCTTGATGCTCCTCCTCCTCGCGTAGATTTAAATATCATCACCAATTTCTGTGAACAGAGCCTCTTAAATACCATGCAAGTCTATCCACTTTTCTCCATCTCCTTCACCACACCTCCACCTCCATGCCTCTATCATCTCTTTATGTGAGGTCTGCAGTCTCCTCATTGATTTTCCTGCTTCTGTCCGGAGCCTGGTTCAATCCGTCATCCTTCCCACTGCATGTCTAACTCTTCCCTGTGTCCACAGGGCTGGTGTGACCTGCCTCTCCCCTGACCTCACTGAGCCCCAGCTTCCCCCCTTCTGTGGGTTAAACCATGTCCCCTAAAAAGATATATTCAAGTCCTAGCCCTCAGTGAACGTGACCTTATTAGGAAATAGGGTCTTTGCAGATGTGAGCAAGTAAAGGTGAGGTCATGGTGGATTACGATGGGCACTAATCCAATGAGCCGTGTTCTCATAAGAGAGAAATTTGGACGCAGACACGCAGAGGGAAGAAAGCCACGTGAAGAAGGATGCAGAGACTGGAGTGATGAATCTATAAGCCAAGGAACAGCAGGGACTGCTGGCAACCCCCAGAAGCCAGGAGGGAGGCCGCGAAGGGTTTCCCTGAGAGCCTCCAGGAGGAACTGACCCCATAAACACCTTGAGGTAGGACTTCTGGCCTCCGGAACTGTAAGAGAATAAATTTGTTGTGGTAAAGCAGCCAGCTTGTGTACTTTATTACGGCAGCCCTAGGAACCTCCCCCGCAACAGCACTCCCTCCCTCCTGTGGCCTGGGTGGCTAGAGCATCATTTTAGGGTGCCTGCGTTTGCTCCTCTCTGCCCAGAATCCCTTCTTGTAGCCTAGCAGGTCTCAAATGCTAGTGTGCACAGGAATCGTCAACAGAACCTGTTACAGAGCAGATTCTGCAGGTTCCGGGTGAGACCCGAGATTTCTAACACTCTCCCAGGCGATGCGATGTTGCCAGACTTGCTGGGGGGAAGGGGGGATGGGGATGAGGAGGAGACGACAACAGTGGAGGCCTTGACCCCTCCCACACTGGCTGCTCCTCCTCAGTCAGGCCTCTGCTCAGATGTGACCTCCTGACCACTCCCCCTCCCCCCTGCAGAACCTTACCCGTTACCCTGGTTGTTTTTTCATTGGGTACCACTGGCATTCTGAGCTCTGCGCTCAGATACACACTGATCGTCTATCTCCTTCCCACTAGGGTGCGAGCCTTCTGTTCGCTGTTTATGCCCCGTTTCTAGAAGAGTCGGCAGTTCTCTGGAAATAATTTTTTAAAAAAGAAAGGAATGTCTGTCTTGTTCTTGGCCCTATTTTCAGCTTCTAGCACAGTACCTGGCATATAACAAACATTCAGTAGCTACTTATTGAATGAATAAGTCAAAAAAGTCAGTGCGTGGTCCATGGCAGTGTCTGATTATGGAGCATGTACTATGTGCCAGGAATGATGCTCACTCACTACCTGGTGAACCTAGTTTATCCCACTGACAAGAACGAAACAAAGGCTCCACTGTGGTCCCTTTTCAAGCATTTCACCAACACTTAGTGAGCACCTACTGTGTGGCAGTCTGTCCTAAGCACTAGGGCACAGCAATGGCCAAGAAGATAGAAATTACTGCCCAGTGGAGCTGACATCCTAGTGGGAAATGGATGACAGGGAATGAATATGTGAAATAATGTGTTGGATGGTGATAGGAGCTGGAAATAAGGAAAACAAGGGTGGGAGCTAAGAACGTGGGGTACATACAGGTGGAATGGCCAGGGAAGGCTCGACATTTCAATAAAGAAAGAGGCATGGAGGTGAAGCCACCTGTAATTCATAGCTCAGACGTTGTCAGTGGCAGAGCTAGGGTTCGAACCCGGGACTGCCCGACTCTGGGGCCTGCTGTTTTTCATCTCAGTGCTCCCCTACTTCCAACCTGCTGGAAGTTCCACCGACTGGAAGGCTCATTAACAGTTTCCGTGGGAGTCTGATTTCACCTAGCTCAAAATCCCGTTCTCTTCCCCGCAGTGCGCCCCGCTACTGCACTCTTTGCACGGGGTTCTGATTGCCCCCGCACAGATGGCTGCCAGCCGGGCTGTTGTGATCACGTTTGGCGATGCCAGTTGCCTGCACGGTGGCTGCGCTGTACTGAAGCCCTGCAAACTCCTTGGCAGCCAGGCCTCAGCACAAGGGGAGGGTCTGCTGGAGGCCAGCGCTCGCCCTGGGGCAAAGAGGCCAACATCTGGTTTGTGACAGGATGGCCATCCAAAAAAGCCACGGACAGCCTCTGGTCTAAAGTTTCCTGGCAATAAAGACAAGCTTCTCCAAATGGATACTTTTTCAAATAGGAGGTCAAGTGCTCACCAAAATGACCTCCCAGGGTGATCTCAAATGCCTCCTGAGATCACAAATCCTACATCTGCCCCACTTCACAGGCAGAGAGCTCGTAACCGGCGCACAGCTCCCAAGTCCCCCTGCAGCAGCACTGGGCCTGCTCTCTCCCTGTGTCGGAACGGACTCCACCTTCTGCTTCCAAAGCTGCCTTACCATCAGGAGTAAGGCTCCTTCCGCAGACGTGGACATTCCAAGTGGGCCCATCTCATGCACCGCAGGGGGATGTGGGAGTAACTTACGCAAAGACCACACTTCCCTTTGCAGTGGTTCTCAACCTTCCTAATGCGGCGACCCTTTAACACAGCTCCTCATGCGGTGGTGACCCCCAACCATAACATTATTTTCGATGCTACTTCATAACTGTAATGTTGCGACTGTTTTGAATCGTAATGTAAATATCTGATATGCAGGATGTATTTAGGCGACCCCTGTGAAAGGGTCGTTCGACCGCCAAAGGGGTCGCAACCCACAGGTTGAGAACCGCTGCCTTGCGGTGTCTACCACTTTCACATCAAAGCCGTCTTGTCCTTGGTCCTCACAGCCATCATTCACTCCTTGCCCTGAAACCTCACGTTGCTTTTCAAGATTTGATGGTCTGAGCAGCTGTGAACCTTGGCTTTTGTCTCGGCTGGATTTATTTCCCCTTCTCTGGTCAGCTCGCCCATCCTTTGTAGCTTAAATTATTTCCGAAGTTCCAGAATTTGGGTGCCATTCTTCTCCACCTCCACCATCGCTATGGGTGTTTTTATTCCTTAAAACTCAGGGGGGTGGTCACATTTACAAAGCACATTCTAGGTATGAGGTCAGCCTAAGCGACAGATGAGACCTGACTATGAGCCCTGCTGAATATTGTGGGTATATCCTTTCCACACACAAGGAAGCATTTAAACCAATGGATTATACAGTATGGACTCTGAGGGTCAAGGTTAAGAGCACCGGTAATAAGAAAGACCGATGTCATATAGCAGCCCCTTATAAGGTCCTCTGAGGGCATGACATCACGTGTGTGGTCTCCTGGCCCCAAATGCACAACCTCAATCCAATCACGAGAAAACATCAGACAAAGCCAAATTGAGGGCCATTCAACAAAATGCCTGACCAGTATCCATCAAAGGGTCAAGGTCATGAACGATTGAGGGTCTGGCATAGACTGAAGACCAGAGAGGCACCGCAACTAAATGCCATGTGGGATCCTGGCTTGAATCCTGGAACAGAAAGTGGACGTTTGTGGAAAAACAGGTGAATTTCAAATAAGGTCTGTAGTTCAGGTAAAAGCACTCGCCGTTGTTAATTTCCTGTTTCAGACGACTGCGTTACGGTTCTATAAGATGTTCACAGAGGGGGAGGGAGGAAGGTACACGGGAGCTCTTTATACTGGTTTTGCAACTTTTCTGTAAGTCTAAGCTTCTTTTTAACATGAAAAGATAAAAAAAAATACAGATTCTGACTGACAGAATACATGACCCTGTGCAAGTAGGGATTGTGGAACAACAAGATGGAAGGGGTCGCCCTGACTGGTTTGGCTAAGTGGATGGAGTGTCAGCCTGGGGACTGAAAGGTCTCAGGTTCAACTCCAGTCAAGGGCATGTACCTTGGTTGCAGGCACATCCCCAGTGGGAGGTGTGCAGGAGACAGCTGATCAATGTTTCTCTCTCATCGATGTTTCTAACTCTCTATCTCTCTCCCTTCCTTTCTGTAAAAAATCAATAAAATATATTAAAAAAAAAGATGGAAGGGGTCTGGGTACCTATCTCTGTGGAGCTGCTTATACCCACACTGTTACATAAGAGAAAAATAAACTGTTATCCTGTTGAACCACTGTTAATTTTGGTCTTTGTTATAGCAGCTGAGCACACACCCATACTATTCTTAAACCCTCATACATTACTGAAGCCAAACTAAACTCTCAAAGACAGGGTCCTACCAATATTCTGAAAAATTGCTTTGATAGCAATTCCATTACTTATATAATTGTCAAGGAAAAGAAGCTGGGGAAGAAAACGGGGCAGCCCCAGACAGAAATTTGCTCCAGTGACAAATTCATGGGAACACTGTATTCCACCTATTCTAAAAACTTGTAAAGAAGTTTTTAAGACAGAATGTTGTAGGTTACCTTCAAATATAGGGTGGGACAAAAGTAGGTTTACAGTTGCTCGTACAGAAAATAATACAATAGTTAATAAGTAATCCTATATAATAAAAGCCTAATATGCAAATTGTTCGACCAGGCGTTTGATGGCTCGCTATGATGTGTACTGACCACCAGGAGGCGGCGCAAAACATGGTGGGTGTCAGCAATGCAGTGCTGGCAGCGGGCAGCAGTGGAGGTGCTGCCGGCCCTGATGGGCCCTGACGAGAGCTGGACTGGTACATAGCATGTCCTTAATTAATATTTGTTGATGAAGAAATGATAGCGTTGATATAACAAGAGTTCTACAAATACTCAGTGGTTGCATGAATCAACTGCTCACTGTCACTGCCTTAGTGAGACCTCGCCTGATCACAGGATGGAAAGGTGCTACTTGCTGTTCCTACAACTACACCCCTGATCCTCCTGATGACTACTTTGTTCTTTATCCATAGCATTTACCACCCTACAATATAATGTCCTGATTTATCCTATTACCTGTATTGGTTTTTGTCTGTCTTTCCCACCACAAAAATAGATTTCTTTTCTCTATTTTGTTCCTTGCTGCACCTCAGGTGTCTGGAATCATGCCAGCATGCAGGAGATGTCAACAAACATTTGTTGAATGAATGAATAAATGCAGTAAGTTTTCATGGAGACCTTGAGGGCCTTCACTTTTTCAAAAGACACTTCAGCACCGTATGTTGAAAATGGTCCCGAAGATTAAGCCTTTGATGACTCTGATGTGAAGGGTGCCCCTGGGAGCTGTGTGAAACCAAACACCAAGCCCCGATGGGAAGGGCTATTCTGGTAAACACTGCCCAGCTCCGCTACACACAAACAAGGCCCACGAACACCTTCCCAGTGCCCTCTCTCGAAGGACACCCATTTAACCACAGGTCTGTGGTTAAAATAATTTTTTGTCTCAGGACTTCACTGGGATCCGAAGTCTCATAATGTTGAGCTATTCTACCTGAGCATTGCAAAAATGAAATAATTATTCAAAAGCTGCCCAATACTTGGTAGGGCAGGTGTCAACTCTCTTGACCCACTTACATGGGTCAATGATGATGATGCAACAATCTTAACTGGATAGTCACATGCCAGGAAAGTCCCTGTGAAGTGTATATGTTATTAACTCATATAACTCTCATAACAATTCTGTAAAGTGGGTGTTATCATTAAGCCATCATACAGATGAGAATACTGTGGATCAGAGAGGTTAAGAAACTTGCCCAAGATCACGCAGCTAGAAAATACTAAGTGAGGCCAAGTTATAAATGAATGGAGAAGCACTGCCTTATGAGTGCAGTATTGTGGGAAGGATGTGGCCCACAGTCATGGCCATGGGCAGCTGCGAAGAAGAAAGACCGGCTCTAAGGCTGTAGCTGGAAGGCACCTGACACATTCTTCTTGAGACTTCTCCGTGACCTCCCCAGGCTGAATGTTGGCTTCCCCTTTGAAAACATTCCCTTTCCACAGATTCCCTGCCTATGCCTCCTGTCGGACTTAAATATACATCTGCACCGTGCTGAACTTTCATTCCCCTGCAGGAAGTTTGCCAGTAAAAACAAAAGTGGCCTCAGCGTGTAGAAGTTCACAGAAAAGCCCTTTTATGGAAAAATGTAACATTCATGCTCCTGGGCACTGAGCTCCGTAGGAGAGCGGAGGAGCATTCCTTTATCACAGCTCCATAGGCTGGAAGGGGTCTCCGGGGCTGACCCTCCCTTCCTCTCTCCTCCTTCCCTTCTTTAAGCGTTTATAGTTGTCTAATGGTTGCCTACTCAGTGTCCATTTCCTCAACGGAGGGGCAGTAAGACCAAAGGTGGCCACACAACACAAACCCAGCCACTAAAACAAAACCTGAGGACGTCTGCTTTCCTGACATGGCTTTGCCCCTTCTGGGTTCTCTCTTCTTCAGCCTGCCTGGAACCTGGAGGTGAGGTTGGAGGCGAAGCAGCCATCTTATGGCTACGAGGTGGCATGGATTAGGATGGAAGCTAGAGGTTAAGGACAGCAGGGAAGTCAGACAGAGGGAAGCTGGGACACTGGGCTTTCTGTTGCTTGTGGCTGAATGAACGCTAACAACGTATGCCAGATGCTCTGGGTCCTGTGAGGTAAGGGGTATGTGTGTTGCATAGAAGTTCCAATATAGTCCAGTTCCTGTCCTTTACAGATGGGGAAAGTGAGGACCAGAGTCAGAGAAAGAATTAGGACCCAGATTTATGTGTTAAGACTAGACTTTCTGTGAGTCCAGGGGTCCCACAGGGTGACAGAAATACAGTGGTGTTACAAAAGATAACATGAGATGAGTTCCTCTTCAATTCTCTTTTAACCTCTCTCACAGGCAGCCTCACTCAGAGGTGAAGAGTTTGGACTCTGGAGCTAGACTGCTTGGGACCAAATCCTGGCTTCACTGCTCCCCAGTGGAGTGGTGCTGAACATGCTAGTGGCCCTCTCCGTGGCTCAGTTTCCCCCTCTATAAAATGGACACAGTATAGTTTCTATATTACACAGCACAGGTGATCATTTAATGAAGTAGCACCTGGAACACAGTAAGCATTACATACATGTTAATTATTACTCGGTCACGGAGAAAACCTCTAATACTCACTAATCTTCCTTTTCATCTAAGAGAGAACAGCCTTCGGGTTTGGAGCCTTTGCTAGAATTTAATAATAATGTTGTATTTTCAGTGATTTTATTTTTACCAATTCCTTCCATTTATGGCAAACAATTAATGCTTTCCACTCAAGGCAGGGCTATAAATTGGCCTTTTAAAATGAATTTATTTTAAGCCAAAAGAAGTTTGTAAAGTAAAAAAAAAAATAGTACAGCTGTTACTTAAATGTGACAGAATCATGAATATGATATTTGAGTGCCTGAGGTTTGGGAAGCACATTCTGGACCAAAGAAGAAGCATCTGCAGCCCCCGCCCTGCAGCCCCCACTCCACAGCCATGACAGACATCACCGATCAATCCCTGCGCGCCTTCCCCTGGAGCCAGCAAGGCCTCAGATGTTTATTGAATGAAATTCACCAATGGCTTTACGGATGGGTCCAGTTTTCTCCGACAGAATCTAAAACTTGATGCTGCGATTTGGTGATGGAAAGATCACAGTGGGTTGTGGTTAGTGGCTGAGAGGCCATGAGACCTGGTAGGGTTAGGATTGGGTTTTTTCCATCTGTACAGAAAGTGTTGAATGTGACTTGCACAGACCATCTTTGGAAGGACACCCAGAGCTCTGTAGGAGAAAGAAACCGGTGACAGGGGCTACTCCTAGGCAAGGGTCATGAGTGGCCATGGGACAGGGGCATGTGTTAACTATTCAAAAGCTTTAATGTACCATGAAAGGAAAGGGCATTTGGGGAGGGGTAGGGCTCTGATAAGTCAGAGCTGCCAAAGTTTCTCACTTTCCTGAGGATCAGAGGGTCCTTCAAACACCGGAGAACTGAAAGCAGGTTTGTCTAAGAATTCCAGCTCCTGGGATGGGGTTGGCAGCTGAGCTACTTGTCCTGTTCCAGCAGGTCAGGGGGTGTAGTGCCCGTGGCTGGTTACCTGACCTCCTTGCGGAAGGGGGGTTTATTCCTCCAATCAGGCCCAAGCTGCTTGCCATTGGCAGCCTCCTGGGGTGCTGGTCCCCTGCGGCTCTGAGCATACAGCTGGGGCACACGGAGGCGTTACCTGAACACGTGCCTTCAGTGATAAGCCCTGGATCTCTCTCCCCTCCTCTGCCCCACAGATACTGCCATTTCTAGACACAGTTCAACACAGTGTAAACAGCATTGAATGTTGACCAGCAAGCCTGAGCTCAGACCCAAGCTCCACTACTTCCTGTGTGACCTCAAGCAAGTGGCTTAATGTCTCTGTCTTAGTCTCCTCCTCTGTCACATGAGGCTAATTTCATCACCCATGTGTTGGCATTATTGTTGTCAACCGTATAGTGCACTGAGACCAACTACTGTTATGTGGTTGTGATTATATATATATATATACACACACACACACACACATATATATATTCTATATAATAAAAGGATAATATGCAAATTAACCCTAACAGCAGACCAACTAGGAATGACTGGTCACTATGACACACACTGACCACCAGGGGGCAGACGCTCAATGCAGGAGCTGCCCCCTGGTGGTCAGTGTGCTCCCACAGGCAGAGCTCTGCTCAGCCACAAGCCAGGCTGACAGCTGCCAGTACTGTGGTGATGGCAGGAGCCTCTCCTACCTCCTCAGCAGCGCTAAGGATGTCCAACTGCAGCTTAGGCCTGCACCCTGCTGGCAAGTGGACATCCCCTGAGGGCTCCTGGGCTGCCAGAGGGATGTCTGACTGCCATCTTAGGTCCTATCCCCCGGGGAGCGGGCCTAAGTCAGCAGGTGGATATCCCCCAAGGGGTTACAGACTGTGGGAGGGCGCAGGCCGGGCTAAGGGACCCCCCATGAGTGCACAATTTTTTTGCACTGGGCCTCTAGTGTGTGTGTGCATGTGTATGGAAGAGGAAGAAATAGGAACATCAATGATAAGAGAGAATCATTGATTGGCTGCCTACTACACACCCCCTACTGGGAATCAAACCTGGGACCCTTCAGTCCATAGGCTGCCGCTCTATCCACTAAACCAAAATGGCTCAGGCTATACGACTGTGATTTTTATGTGATGATGAGTGTGTCACAGAAAGGGAAGTGACAGAAGCAATGGGCCTGCATGTGCTGAGTGTCTCAGAGGCCACTTACCCAAGGAACTTACCCAAAGTCCCCTATTCAGGAAGAAAAAGTCCCCTATTCAGGTGGGAAATAATGGGATCATATCATTCTTCAAAGACCACACTGTTCCCACTCCCCTATGGCACAGTACTGACAAACTGGGCAGACCCACTGGTGGGCCATGAAATGCATCTAGCAGAAGAAACCACCAGTGTAGAAGGGACAGACTTCAGTGCTGAAAATGGCCAACGCTTGTCTGGCGCATGGTCCACGCCAAGCAAGGCTAAATGTTGCACCCTCCCCAGTCATTTAGTGAAGAAGCTGAAGCCCAGGGAGTTAAACAATCTCCATGGTCATGCAGGGAGCAATAAACCCAGGCAGTCTGGCCCCACAATTGGTGCCCTTTATCACTATAAGATGCCCTGCCTCAACGGAAGAGACAGAAAATACTGGGACTTGCAAATGTTTTCTGTCAAGGGTCACACAGTTAATATTTTTTGCTTTGGCCGTAGGGCCTCTGTTGTAACTCCTCAACTTTGCCCCTGAAGTGTGAAGGCAGCCATTGGCTGGGTGTCAATGAATGGATGTGGCTGTGTGCCAATAAAACTTTATTTGTGGACAATGAAATTTGAATGTCACGTAACTTTTACGTGTCATGAAATAGTCTTCTTTTGATGCCCCTCTTCTCCCAACCATCAGAATGTGTACAGACCATTCTTAGCTCCTGGGGGTACAGAAATAGATGGTGGGCAATAGGGCCTGTGGGTCCCACACCTGGTGAAGGTCAAAAACTAGAAACTCACTGATACAGAGCCTTCCTCCACACCTGCCCACCTGTTTCTAGAAGCCTCTCTTCTCTTCAGTAAAAAGGCCCCTAAGGAGACAAAGGCGGCACAATTCTCCGTCCATGAGCAATGTCAAATTGCCAAACACTTAAGAACAGGAAGGAGAATGGGGGCTGCCAGGGGCTGGGGGAGGGGAAATGGGAGTTGTTATTCAATGGATATAGTTTCAGTTCTGAAACAGGAAAACATTCTGGAGATCTGCTGCACAAGAATGTGCAACATTATTGTAACAGTACTTACTGTACTGTGGACTGAAAAATGGTTAAGATGGTAAATTTTATGACGTGATTTTTACCACAATAAACACACACACACACACACACACACACACACTCCTCAAGGTTCCTTCTGGCCTCTGTGCATTTGTCCCAGGAGCATTCATGTGGGCAGAAGCAACATTTGATCTGTCCCACTGTTAAGTGTCAGACCCCCTCCTGCCTGGCAGGGGACAGAGGGGCCCTTCCCTGACCTTTGACCCTCTTGTCTAGGGCCACAGGAAGCCAGGAGTCTCCCAGCCTGGGTCAGGACAGGGCCACTGAGGGGCTGCTCACCCCCTCCTGTCTGTCACCACAGTCCGTGCCCCTCCTCTCTCCTGGACGAAGGAAGTCACCACCTCGCTGGTCTCCCTGTGCTCAGCCCTCTTGGCCTGACCGAGTATTCTCCACACGGCAGGTCCTGCTAGAATCTACAGTGTGTTAAACTGTGTTCCCAAATCTCCAATTCACGTCCACGCAGGACCTCAGGATATGATCTTATTTGGAAACAGGGTCTTTGCAGTAATCAAGGGAAGGACTAAGATGAGCTCCACCTGGGTTAGGGTGAGACAGAAGAGGAGGAGACACCAAGAGGAGAAGACGAAGTGAGGATGGAACAGAGACTGGAGGGACACGTCTACAAGCCAAGCGACCCTGGGAGCCCTCGGAAGCTGGAGGAAGCAGGAAAGAATCCTTCCCTTCAGCCTTCTAAGGGAGCCTGGCCCTGCTGCACCTCGATCTCACACTTCTGGCTGTTGGAACTGAGAGAGAATAAATTTTTGTTGTTTTAAGCGACGTGGTTTGCAGTAATTTGCGACAGCAGCCCAAGAAAGTAAGACAGGACCCGAGTCCCATTCTGTCCCTCCTCTTGGCCTCACCTCTTCCCTCCCGGCCCTCATTACCTCCACTCCAGCCACACTGGGCCCTTTGCTGCTCCTCAGGCACCAAGTGCACAGCCTCCTTTGCAGGTGCTATTCCTTCTGCCTGGAGTGCCCTTCCCCAAGGCATTCCGGGCAGAAGGAATTGGGTTGCCTTCCTTTCCTTTGGTCTTTGCTCTAACTCAACTGCTCAGCGAGGCTTTCCCAATCCCCCACTCCTACCTCAAACAGGAGACGGTCTGTGCCAGCTTCTAATCTCCTCCTCTACTCTGTCTTTCTATATGAACCCATCGCTGTCCAAAACACCCTGACTTTACTGTCTCTCCTCTAAGCCTGTGGGACCTGCAAAGGTGGTGTTTCTATATGTCGTCACTGCTGTGACCCCAAACCTGCAGGGTGACTACTATGAACAAATGTTTGCTGACTGATGAGTGAGCGAGGGTGGTGAGAAGAATCCCGGAACCTGTGACTGTGTTGTTTTACGTGGCGAAAGGGAATTAAGGTTGCAGATGGAACTAAGGTTGCTGATTAGCTGACCCCAAAATAGGAAGAGCATCCTGGGTTATCCAGGTGGGCGCCATGTTACCACTGAAAAGTGGACAAGGAAAAAAGAGATATATGTACTAATCTTTGTAAAACTGTATGTAATAAAAAATAAATAAATAAGTAAATAAATAGCTATTCCCATTCCAAAAATAAATAAATAAATAAATAAATCGCTATTCCCATTCCAAAAAAAAAAAAAAAAAAAGTGGACAAGGAAGTGAGGAGAGAGTCAGAAACGGATGTGATCACAGAAAGTCAGAGTGATGAGATGCGAGCAGGGCTTGACCCACTGTTGCTGTCTCTGAGGATGGAGGAAGGGGCCACCAGCCAAGGAAAGTGGGTGTCTCTAGAAACCGGAAAAGGAAAGGAAACACATTCTGCCCTAGAGCCTCCTACAGGAACGTAGCCCTGCTGACACCGTGGTTTTAAGCTCAGTAAGACCAGGTTCGATTTTTGAGCTCCGGAACTATAACATAACTTGTGCTGTTTTAAGCCATCGATTTTGTGGTAATTTGTTGCAGCAGTCACAGAAAACGAATAGATTAATACTCATCAACAATAATACTCAGGAAATGTGGTGTTTCCTCTGTGCCATGCTCTAGTCTCAGAGTCGTACACGTACGGACTCATTTAATCCTTTGGACAATCTCACCATGATGCAACGAGGCGGGGTCGCCCATGGTCTGCATCGTACAGACGAGGACACGGCCCAGGAAGGCGAAGCTGCTGCCGGTCACGCAGCTATTCAATGGTAGAGCTGCGGCTTGAACCCGGGGGGTCTGGGTTCAAAGATCACATTCCGAACCCCCACACTCAGGATGACCTGAGCTTGTGCGTGCCAAGTGGTAGAACCTACCAGAAGGGGACAATTAAAGACAAGGACTTCAGATTCAGGCCTGGAGGAGAGTCCTGGTGGGTGCTGAGTCTGAGGTAAAAGGAAAAACGCTTGTCCCTATATTCACTTACCAACATCCCCTCCCAGATTTTAAACCAAGTGAGAAAGTTGTTAACATCCTCCAACAAAAAAGCATGACTATCCGTAACGCCCTGTGTTGCCAAATTTGTTTGCACAGCCTTCACAGAGCCCCCTGGCAGGATCCGTTGACCGTGTGTACTGAATCCATGGGGTGTTTGGAAACAGCTGTTCCCTGGCACCACAACGCAAGGATGTAAAACAAACCCCGACAGTATGCCTTTATTTAAAATGTGGGTACTTTGTTTAAATATTGCACGACCATACCAATCTCGGTAACTGCTTTCTGGCACCCGCTGAAAATTTCCACCTGGGAGAATGTCTTGCTTCCTTCACCTGGTCCCAGCCCTAATCCTGGTTACGTCACTTCCCAGCTTTGTGACCCTTCTTCCTTGGAGCCTCAGCTTTCTCATCTGTCAAATGGCAACGAAATTGCTACAAGTGCTTCAGCGAGGACGGAGGGAGTGGATGGGGGCCAAGTGCTCAGCCTGGCGCCTGGCCCTGGAAAGCCTTATCCTGTATTAACTGCTTCCATGATGATTCAGCACCTGCCACTACACTGGCCACTGATTCCGGTGCCATGATGAGGTGGATCGTCACTCAATATTTATCAGACAAATGCTGGATATCAGGACACACGATGAGAGTCGCCGCCTCAGGGTTCTGAGCTGCCATTAGAACAGAGACACGCTGGAAAGACATCCATTATGAAATTGTTCCCCCTGGGGAGGGGGTGGCGGGCGGTGGCAGACAGAAGGGGCCGGTTTTAAAACAATAAAGTCAATTTGGTACGGTCTGCCTCCGTGTTTTGAGATCTTTGAAAGAGATATTGTGTGGCTGTGGGAGGGGGTGGCCAGGGAGGGGGTTGTATTTGTACTGTAAAGAGTGAGCCCTGACCTTTGCTGGCAGCGGCCTCTCCTCGGTGAACTTGCGTGGGTCTGGACTGCCTTTGCCGCCACAGTCTTAGACTGAGACTAATGCAAGCCAGCTGAGTGGCGGGGCCTTGACCGACCTCTTTTGCTTGGGTGGTTTCAATTTTTATAGAGCCCGGCTATCTCAGGGACAGACACAGCCCTCAGCCCCAAGCCTCTTACTGCTCACGGAGGGACCCCTGGGTGGGTGATGCTGTGGGTTGAACTGTGTCCCCCGAAAAGGTATGCTCAACTGTTGATCCCTGGTACCTGTGAATGTGACCTTATTTAGAGATGGGGGTCTTTGCAGATGTAATCTAGTTAAGATGAGGTCAGACTGGGTTAGGGCGAGACCTAATCCAATGGCTGGTGTCCCTATAGGAAGAGGGAGATCTGGGCACAGCACGGAGGGAGGATGCTGTGGGAAGACTAAGGCAGACATTGGGATGCCAAGGGTTGCCAGCAGCCAACAGGAGCTGGGAGAGGGGCACGGGGCACGTTCTCTCTGAGAGCCTCCTGCAGGAACCAACCTGCCACACCTTGATTTCAAACTTCTATTCTACAGAACCGGGAGACAACACATTTATATCCTTGAAAGGCATCCAGTTAGTGGTACCTATTATGGCAGCCCTAGGAAACCGATACAGGCGATCATGTTGGCCTGCTGGTACTTATCAGCTTTCCTTCCAACTCTGGTGGGCACTCTGAATGGCAAAAGTCAGGAATGCCTCCTGGCCCTGCCACTGGGAAGCTGGACCACCCAGGCAGAGCGCTTCCCCTCTCTGAGTCGCCACGTCCACATCTACGCAAGAAAGACATTGGCTAGGGTCGCGTATCCAGACTTTACTCATCTCCAGACCCCTTATTCTCTGTCATACCTTCAAACAACCTGTACTATTATTTTACTTAATACTTCTCTTAAATCGTCTTCAGATTGACTCACAGTTTTGCATAATTTAGCTTTTCCCTAAACCATAATATCTATAAAAGCACTCCTTGTTTTTACTTAAATAAATTTGAGAAGACTTTAACCTCACTATTGTAAAGAGAAAACCAATACCACTCACCATCAGTAATAAAACTTAAAAATAAAAAATACATAGAAAACAAATGTTTACTGTTCTAGCTAAATACTGTTGCCTGCCAAAGACTCTAAACCTGGGTTCTTCCTCTCATTTTGTTCAAGATAAATATTTGCAGGAATCAGGAGGCACGAAAGACATACTAATTCTAAATAAGACGCCTGTTTGCTTTATTATTGAATCAGAAAGCCTGAAAGAGAATAGAAAGAGACGTAACTTCTTCACTATGTGGACCAATGACTTTCATCGCCACTTTCATGTATCCTGTAAAATAATCTTGGTGCCAATAAATCAGTCAGGAGAGGTTATAACATGCTGTGATAACAGACATCCTTAATATTTCAGTGGCTTAAATGTAATCAAAGTAGATTCTCCCTTCATGCTGTATGTCCCCTGAGGGTCAGCAGGGCTCACTCTGTTCCTTAGAGTCACTCAGGGGCACACAAGACACCCCCCTTCCAATCTGAACACTGTCAGAGATCTTAAAGGGACTCGTGTTGGCTGCTGAATGCCCTGGCCTGGAAGTGACATGGTCATTTCTACTCTCAACTCAGTGGCCAGCATTAATCAACTGCTTCTCCCCCACAACCCTGCCCAGACACAAGAAAGAGCCAAAAATGCCACCCTTCCACTCTAGGTCACTTTGGGTCAAAGCAGGGACTCACCCAGACCTAGGGATGTTGACATAAATCAGTCCATATCAGGAGTTGGCAAGCTTGGTCTGCGAGCTGGCCACTTGCTTGTGTAAATGAAGTTTTACTGGAACCCAGTCACGCCATTTGTGCCTATACTGCCTATGACAGTGTTCACGGTACAAGGGCAAAGCCGAGTAGTTGTGACAGAGACTGTATGGCCTGCGAAGCCTCAAAATATTTCCTCTTTGGTTCTTTTCAGAAAAAGCTTGCTGACCCCTGTCCTAGGTGACCCCTTCTATCCCTTCTACAAGCACAGTCCTGGAATCTTGAGTTCTATCTGGTTTTGACATTTGATTTTTCTTGGCCTCTATTCCTTTAACCTTGAGTGATTAAAAATACTCCAAGGACCTGAGTCTCAGCTAACATCATAGACAACTTCCCACAAAAGTATCACAGAATCCCTCAAACACAATGACATATGTTTAACAAGCACATGCTATATGTCAGAGACTATTCTGTATAGTTCATAGACACCCCTTCCATCTTTACAATCCTAAGAGTAGGGATAAGTGCTGTCCTTCTAGCTGAAGAAGTGGAGGCACAGAAAGGCTAAGTAACGTGACCAAGATCACACTGCTTGTAAGGGGCAAAGCTGGAATCTAGATCTTGGCAGTTGGGGTCCAGAGGCCACACAGTCACTTGACTACTGTTTGGCTTTTCTTGAGACCAAAGTCAGAGCACTACCAGTTAACGCTATTAACAGCGACTACAACACCTACTTTATCGATCAAACTCTTAGAACCTTTATGAAGGAGGAGACAATCTCCCCAAAGGAAATTCAGGTGTGAATGTCCCATTTCTGCACAGCAACTCTATATATTGAAACTATTTTATGGAGATTCAACAAGACTTAAAAATGACCCTCATTATCGGGAAAAGCACCTCCCTTAGTTAGCTCACTGGTAGACAGAAGGGACAAACATTAGCCATCTACTGCTCTGGTCTACCCACTGTGTATTCTAATTTTGTCTTGCCCTGGGGGTGGGCATGTGACTCAGGTGGGACCAGTCAAGATCCCTTACCACAAGGGCTGGTTGAAGAACCAATCAGAGATCTTCTATGGAATTTTTGAAAGTGGATCTGGGGGAGAGGAGCCTTTTTTCCACTGGGTTTCAAGAACATGCAGAAGACCCCAGGGGTAGCTGGCATGACTGTGGAGAACATGAAAAACCAGAGGCTCACTAATATACCCAAACTCACACAGCAGTTAGTGGTAGAACAGGCCCCAAACCCTCTCCAGATTCATTTGAGCATGAGTTTTATAAGCTCCATGCATTCTCCGTAGCTAGGGTGTGTCCTGTGAACCCATGGCCGCCCTGGATTATGCTGTGGTCCTAGCATGATTGTTAGTGGTGCTCCCTTTCAGACTAAAAATATGTCCAGGTTTGAACAATAAATTATGTGGTTACTCCAGCCATTACCCTATTCAAAAAAATAATACTTTCCCCTTCATTTTAATCATTTACAATTCATTTAAAAAAGCTAGAAACTTAAGGATGGTTTACCAAGTTACATTTAAAAATTTATTTTTATTTTTATTGATTTTAGAGATAGAAGGGAGAGGGAGAGAGTGAAATATCGATGAGAGAGAAAAACATCAATCGCTGCCTCCTGCACACTCCCCACAGGGGATTGAACCCACAACCTGGGCATGTGCTCTGCCTGAGAATGCAACTAGCGACCTCTCAGTGCACAGGATGACACCCAACCAACTGAGTCACACCAGCCAGGGCCCAAGTTACATTTTAATACATTTTAACAAATGTTCTCAAGAAGGAGAAACTAGCCAACTGTGTCACAATAATGTGAATACAAATATACTCTGTGGCATCATCGATCAGATCAGGGGCAGCAAACAATTTCTGTGAAGGGCCAGATAGTAAATATCTTAGGGTTCTTCAGGCCATGAGTTCTCTGTTGCAACTTCTCAGCTCTACAATATTGCCTCATATTGTAGACAAGATGTAGCAGCTGTAGACAATATGAACATGAACGGGCGTGTGGTTCTGATAAAACTTTATTCATAAATAGAGGCTACCAATTGGTCAGCTGTAGTTTGCTGACCCTCTATGAGATGGACAAAGCTGGTGACTCCTAAAGGGCTCATCATTCTGTGATCTGTTCATTGAATATGGCATACCGATTCAATGGAGGCCGTTCCAAAGCAGGTTTCCAAAGAAAATTCAATGAGATGAGAAAACACACATCCCATTTAAAACCCACAAAACCTAAATTTATGGATTCCACATAACCTAATTGTGCTCCAGACTATACATACGCTAAATTAAAGACATAAAGGGAACTGGTAGATCCGAAGATAAAACAAAACAGCTTAACCGAAGGGAGTGAGTACAGATTACTAATAAAAATTCCTTTACTGTGCTTTTATGGCACTTTCCAATGATTCCACAATGAACATATACTTTTAAGGTAGAGCAGAAAGAAATGCTTAAAGAAAATTCAGCCTTCTCATTACAAGCCATCATCAGAAAGGACCGTATAGGTCAACTTGTCCAGAGTCTCAAACTGTAGGTCACAACCCAGGAGTGGGAGGCATATCAATTTGTGTCCTGACCAGCAATGTTTTAAATGGACTAGAAGAGGACTGTGTTTTGTTTCTGTTTTTTTGTTTTGTTTTGTTTTCTTTTCCTTCCATGACACAGAAGAGAAACCATCAGAGTACAGAACATATAGAGTAGATGTTGTTTCCGTAGAACTCTGGAAACTGATCGTGCATGCACATATGCGTCCATTGGGTGTGACCGGCTGTGAGGTGAAATGTGTTTCTTAGCATGGACTGTGATCAAGTAAGACTGAAAGCCATTGATTTCTAGTCCAACTCTCTCTTTCTACAGATGGTACAGCCGAGTCTCAGAGAGAGGATATGTTATACCTGACATTGTTTCATGCTGGGCAAACACCCTGCTCCCTTTTAAGAACCAGCCCCAACCTTCCAGGCCAGGGCAATGGGCCAACCCTTCCAATGTGCAGTATCACTGCCCACATGATTAATGACCCCATGGCAGGTCACAAGGCATGAAAGAAGCTAAATCCTCAGCAACAGCAAATTCTAAAAATCCGGGTCCCCATGGTGGAGTCCTCCTATGCGTCTTTTTAGCCACATCCTTATTTTGATCCCAGGGGTCTGACATGAGACCAGTCAGAGAAGCCTGGAGAATGTAAAAGTCAGGCATCTGACTGGGGCCCAAATGCAGTAGCAGCTGGAATGGCCCTGGGCTATGGTTTTGGTGGTTGCACAATCCTTTTCAGTAGCCAGTGCTTGGAGACTGCCATGTAGGGCCGGAGTGGCAGAGATGGCAGGGCTGGCGAGACCTGTTGAGGCTTGCTGAAGGTGGAAGGGGCCTCTGGTTGAGATAAACACACAGAGATGCGGATCCCAGTACAAAGTAGCAGGGACAGCAAATGGCCCAACAACCAAAGTTCCAGCGCAGCAACCAATACTCCTGGTAGCAACTATACTGTGGGGCAGAAGCGGTACAGAGACGATGAGCTTCAGAGGATATGAAAATAGGCCGAGCCTGAGCTCAGAGGGTGTTTTGGCTGAAGGGAGGGGAGAGGGCATTCCAGGCCTGGACGCAGCAAGACCTCAAAGGAGGGGCCACCCCACCCTCGCTGTCTCCCTCTTAGAAAACTGTACTGAGACACTGGAAACAAGCTGATTGTCCATCCAAAGGAGAAGGGCCAAACACCACGGAGAGTCCATGAGAATAGCTAACACTAGTGAAGAGCCCTGACTAATCTAGGCACTGTCCTAAAAACCCAGGTACATATCACCTGGTATCCAGCTCTCCAAGAGCCCATGAGGTTGGCTACTCCTACAGACCCCATTTCACAGATGAGAACACCAAGTCTCAGAGATGCTATTTGCTTAAAGTCACACAGCCAGTAAATGTTGGTGCTGGTGCTGGGATTCAAACCCAGTGGTCAGCTTTCTCTATGGAGTACTAGCAGCCAGAAAGTAGAATAAGGGTTTACTTATTACGTATTTAGTGAAAAGATACAAAAGGCAATTTTCAAAACAAGATGCACAGAAAGATCTTATTTGCCAAAAAAGAACAATTTTCCAATTGTGGGAGGAAACACACACAGAGACACACATACACAGACACACACACAGGCAGACACAAATGCGCGCATGCACAGAGAAATTACAGAAAGGCACACATTAATATTACATGTGTGATTTAAAAGAAATATATAAAAAATATAAAAGCAGTACAGAAAAGCAGGGGGATTGGGGTCTGAAGTTTAAGCCTGGGGCCTGTTGAATCCTATATAATGAAAGAGAAACACGTAAATTGACTGTCCCTCTGTTACGCTCACCAGCCAATCAGAAGTGAGTATGCAAATTAACCCAACAAAGCACAGGCGCCGGGTGGAGAGCAGAGTAGGAGAGTCGGCTGAGAGTGGAGTGGCTTGGGGAACTTGGCTCCCCAAGCCGCCAGATGGAGAGCTGAGAGGGAGAGCTGGCAGCTTGGAGGACTTAGCAGAGAGGGAGGCTTTGGGATGGAGACAGAGCAGAAAGGGAAAACCAAGAGTGTGGGGAGCACCAGGAATGCTGGGAATTGTAGTTCTGGTGGCAGATGGATCTCCTAGACACTAAAGCAAAGTGAGCCTGGAGCAAGTTATTGTTGCGGTGGGGGATGGAGGGAAAGCAAAGGTGAGAGACATAAGAAAAATCTGAGTGTCCAGGAAAAATTAAAGGGAAGATATCCTAAAACTTCCAGGAAATCTCCACCAGTGAAGCAAAGAAAAAAAAAGCGTCTATTATTCTGTGAGCAACAAACAAAACTGGGTTGGGGGGGGTCTCAGACAACTTGCTCATATGATTGCAAAGACAGACAGAAACTCCTGGACTGGAGAGGGCTCCCCTGAGGGCTCCCGGATTGGAGAGGGTGCAGGTTGGGCTGAGGGACCCACCCCTAATAAATAAATATTCGTGCACTGGGCCCCTAGAATGAAATAATGTAGGTAGAGAGGACCCTTCCAGGAGGGACCAGAGAAATTCCCTCATTCCTCTTTACCTACTGAACTTTTAGGGAGCAGAAAAAGTGAGATTTGCTTGAAGGGCACAAATGACGTATCCCACAGTCTGACTATGGCTTCTCTAGCAAAGATGGACTTCTACTATCCGTTTGTCTGCCTCTCTCTCCTAATAAATGGCTTCCAGCCTGCAGCTGTCTCTTCCCTCCCCTCACTGCCCACCCCTTAATTATAGCTTTCAATTCCTGAGCAGAAGGACACTGCCCCAGGCTGGGAGCTCTCCACTCTTATCTCTAAAGCTACCGTGGTAGGCCTGTACCTCCCATAGGATTCTCCAGATCAGTGTCTGCAGTTTGTTTTTCGGTTCATTGCTGTTTTCTTTTTCTCACTCTCCTTTCCGACCCCACATATTCTGATTATCAGAGAGATTTTTCGTGTAACATTTTCAGCAAATTTTGCAGACACAGACCTTGGTATGAGCTTCGTTCCTATTTGACTGACATGCTAGAAATAAAAATAAAAGCAAACAGCACCAGAGTGACAACATCAAAGCCCTTCTCTGGGTCTTTGTTCCTTTGGGAGTGAAAAGATAAAGATGATTCTACAATTATTTGGATGGAGTCCTCAGGCCCTGGTGAGGGTTGTTACAGGCAAGCTCTGCAAAGGTTGGCTCCACTGTGCCCACTCGAAGGACTGGAGGGAAGGGAGAGTCAAGGATGGGGTGGTCCTTGCCTTTGTGAGACTTTCCTCCTGGTCTCCTTGCATCTTCCATGACCCCCTGATAGTTCACTCTCCCCATAGCAGCCACTGGTCTTCCTAAGATGCAAACCAGATCACCCTCCCTGTTTTGAAACCCCTGATGGCTGCCAGTGCTCTCAAAACAAAATCCAAATGCCCCACGTGGTCACAAGGCTCTGCGAGGTCTGCCTCACCCACCCTCAGACCTCATCCTCCACCTCTCTTCCCCCTTGTGGCCAACTGCTCCGCCTCCTGCCTGCCAGGAGCACACATGACCCATGGCTGCTTTTCTTAATTTGCATGATATCAGTTCCACTATCACCAGCTCAGAGACCCTGCCCACCACCCGAATTAGACCATCCTTCCTCAGTTTCTCTCCGCTACACCTCCCAGGTTATCTTCCTCAGCGCACTCCACTCCTGGCCTCATGTGAACATCCTCTCATTTCCTTGCTCACCGGAAATGGAATCTATGGGACACCCAGCATTGCACTTCCAGCTCCTGAATTGTGAGCAAATACATTTCTGTTGTTCAAGCCACCCCGTCTATGGTATTTTGTTATGGCAGCTAGATTGGGCTAATATGCTGTCTTTGTCCTCTCACTGGGATATACATTCCATAAAGACAGGGCTTGACTGTCAGCTCAGGGCTGTAGGACCTGCACCCACCATGCTGCATGGAACAGAGCTGGTGCTCATGAGTGTCTGCTGAGTGAATGACAGATTGCCACCCATTGGCAACAATCATGATGATGCCATTCTGGTCCCGAGTGCCCTCTGCCCTAGAAATATGGATCAAAGTCATGGCTGGCCATCACGGTAACCGGGGAGTTATAGTGTGGCTCCTTCACCTCCTTGCATCCTATCTTTAATGTGTTAACCTCTATCTCTTTCCTATTGTTTTTCAGTTTCTCTTAAACTGATTTAATAAACCATGATATTCAAGTATCTTAGCCCGATGACTTCCAGAATTACATGTCCCCGGAGGCCATTCTGGGTGATTTCCTGATGACACCACCACCACTGTCCATAGAAGGATGGCTGTCTTTTGTTTGGAATTCACCAAGAGCTATTTCCCCTGATGGAAAGCTACGCTGCCGACAGCCACACTGTTGGTGGTGTCTGTGTTGCCCACACAGCCATGTTCTTGTGAGTCTTCACATGCATGTGTCTGTTTCATTATGTAACCTAGTGTGGTCATGCCTGGGTAGTTACATGTTCAAAAATATAGTTTATAAACTCCTTCATTTTACAGTAATAGCATCCTGTTTGACTTTTTAAAAATATGTGTAAGTAGGTTAAATTATACCTGAATTAATTTCAAGACAGTGAAGGGACTCCTTAGAGATGGCCACTTTCTGCTGTGTCCTCATGTGTGCAGGAGGAGAGAGAGTGCTCTTGCTCTCCCTCTTCTTGTAAGGACATCAATCCCTAATCTAGCATGGCTGCCGATGAGAAGGCAGACTGAAAGACAGTGAGAGAGAGAGAGAAGGAACGGAGAGTGTGTGGATGTACCAAGCGTGGAAATTTGTGGGTGTGCGACAGCTATACTCCAGAGGACTGTTGGAGAACCCGAATGGGGCTCCCTTAACCGGGTGCTGCCTCCACTGCTGCTGAAATCTCTCCCCAGCTGCTGAATCTGCTGCGGAAACCGGGCCATCTTAGGTGACTGTTACAAGAAACGTATACATCCAGGGATACTGCAAACAGGTCACCCAGGGACCAGCCAGGAACCCAGGCACACCGGAGCTCAAACCAAGAATATGTGGACCCAGACAAGCCCTGCACCTCCTCACGGAAAGGTCAGATTTCGCTTGTTAAAAGCGTGGTTTGTATTCCAGGTGGGAGAGTTGAACGCGCGCAGGAGAAGTCTCTGCGCAGCAGAGTCTGCGCCCCTCCCCTCGGGGCCAGCCCGCACTCCACAAAGTCCGAGGCTGTTGGCACCAGCGTGACCTGAGTGTGGGAAAGGGTCCGCAGGCTGCTAGCAGAAGGGAACCCAAAAAAAACCACCCCATAACTGATCGGGACACGAAAAGACAGCCTCGGTTTTGGGTCGCAGAGAAGAGACATTGGGAGAGTTACGCGCAGAGCTGGAGGAGGAAGGGAGCCTGCGCATCTCTTTGGAGAGGTTTCTTTTTCCCTCTCGTTATTAAATCTAGGCTTGGGATTATTAAACCCAATACATAGGAGCACCCAATTGGGGCCGCTCACGGAGACTGCAGGGGAAAACCCTGTTTGTGTGTCTTGAGAAGCAGAGCAGGGAGTGATGGATTCGGAAACCAGTTGAGGGGCAGTCCATTCCGCCAAACTGGTATTAAGTGTGATAGGGAAAACAAAACCTAAATGCTGGCTAGAGAGGACCTGTAGCCGAAGAGGTCACTCCAGAAACACTGCCACCCAGAGGCTGATTCACAAACTGACTCTTCTGTAAACACAACTAAAGGCAGAAATACTGCCGGCTTTTAAATCAGGACTGGTGTACGACGCAGAGGAGTAGTGAATCACAGGAAACTTCCACACTTTCCTGAATAGCTGACAAGACTAAGGCGCACCAATCAGAAGAGGAGAAGAAGTGAATGACCCTCACTACTGCACATTTTTCTCTCTTTTTTAAATTTTTTAAAAAATTTTTTTCTTTTTCTTTTTTTTCTTTAAGAAACAATTTTTTGTCTTTTTTCCTCACTTGATTTTACCCTTTTAATTATTGTATCTTTATTTTTAATCAATATTATTACTACTATTTTTTTTATTTTTCTAAGAGTCATTTTATTTTATCTTTATATTATTTTGAGATTAGTGTTCTTCATTCTATTTTCAGATTTCCTATAGCATCATTTTACTCTATATCAACTTTACCTTTAGGCCAACACTCTCTTCCTCACTATTCCCCTATTGTTGTCCTTTTTCTCTTAACCAACTCATGCCTTAGATTCTCCCTATTCCCTCTTTTTACCCCCGTTACAATTTCACCCTACTAAGATATCTAATTTCCAATCCCCTGCTCCAAGCCCACAGATACCTCACTCCTTTCTTTCTTCATTATCCAAAAATTTTTTTTCTCTCTCTCTGTTGTTCTGCTGTTGTTCCTTTAACTGTTGATTATTCTGGGGTTTTTATAATTGTTGGTGAGACTGTCTTGCTTTTTCTTTTTGTTTTTTGGTTGTATTTTGGTTATTTTTTTTATTATGTTTACCTTGTTAGATATTAATTGTTAATTGATTGATTAGTTGATGTACTCCATTCATCTATAGGTCTTTGTAGATGGCATTTGTTGCTACTAGTAACTATTCTATTTGAGTTTTCTCCCCATACAATCTCTTTCCCCCTTTTATTTCTTTCTTTTTTATTGCTGTTACCTTTTTTTTTTCTTTGCCTTCCTTTTCCCAAATTTGTTTTGGCACTCCCTTTCTCCTTTATTTTCTTCTTTTTCTTTCTTCTTTACTCCCTAACTCTCTTTTCTATGGTGGTAACCGTTAGTGGGTTATAAGTATCGTGAATACATTTGGGTTCACATCCTTGTGCATTGTGCCTTGCTGTGTTGTATTTTGTGCCTTTAAATCAACACAGGAGAGAAAAAACTATATAACCAGATACCCAGAGAAGATAGATCATGGG
>PVJC01014816.1:0-35917 GCA_004026665.1 Murina feae
GGTGTCTACCCTATGCCGCCATCTTGTTTCTCCCCTCTGGTCATTTAATCTTAATCATGTCAGGAAGTAGGGACCAGAGACTACTTCCGGAAACAATGCTCTAATAACCTGGAACTAATTATCTCGAGTTAATCATTATTTGAGGAACTAAAATCCTGACCCTCATTCTGCATAAAAACAGCAGGCCCTGGTAGCCAGCAGAATGGGAAGGCTTAGCTCTGACCTGCCTCTAAAAAAGTTGTTCTCCTTAACTTCTAAGTTAGACAACTAGTGATTATTTATTAAGAGAATCCATTTTATATGTATAGTGAGACCTATAAAAAAAAGTGGGCTCCTATACATTTCTACAAAGAAACCCAAACCCAAGATCAAATTCACACAGGATTGATGTCGTCCAAGGCCGAGATTCAGAAACAGATCGCTTTCCTCAAAGTTCTGCATACATCTGACAACCATTTTCCACCAACCCATTGTTTCACACCTCATAGAGTACTGAGAGAGCCATCACTTGTCTCCATTATTAGAAATCACAAAACCTGCATCTATAGTATAAATGTTTAAAACTACAGAGAAATTTAGTAAATGTAAATATAGTTCTTCTGTTGCCATGGAAGTTTGAAAATCACATCCCTTAAAGACTCAAAGTGTTCCAGGAGGAGTATTTTTTAAATTATTTCTGTGACCACCCCATAAGGCCCCCACCCACAAAAAATCATCAATGCACTATTGAAGAAAGGGGAAATGAGTGTCCTCTTATTGGTCAAATATAACCTCCAAGGTCTTCTATTACAACAAAATGAAACTACTTGCACTAGGCCCATAGTTCCAAGACCCTAATATGTACAGAAAAGGGTTTGCTAACTTAAGGATGAAAACTTTTAGAAAGGTTTCTATTTCTACTTCTGGCTATGATAAGTTAGTTTGTATATTTCTCTGATAACAACTAAAATAGCTAGGTTTTGTTCTGGGGGATTTTTTGTTTTTGTTTGGGGTGGGGGGTGAGGTGTAATCTCTTTAAAGGATTCCAAGTGGTAACAAGGTACCCAGAAAGTGGACCAAAATCACAGAGAGAAAAGAGGTTCAAGTCATTTGCTACTTTATAAGCATTATTGGGCTGAAAAACTAAGAAGCTAATTGGTCAAAGAAAAAGGCTAAGATCCTATATAATTTTTCATACACAATGTCTAGTAAGTTGTTAAAAATATCAGTATATAAGAACATACAATGAATAGACCAAATCCACAAGGAAAAAGTGTTAATACAGACTCATATATGATATTAGAATGATCAGTTATGGCTTCTAAAATAACTAACATTAATACATTCAGTAAAATATATGAAATGTGAATAGTTTCAGCAGAAAACTAAATTCTACAAGAAAGAATTAAATATAAAATTTAGAACTTAAAATTTAATACCTGAAAGCAATAACTCAGTAAGTGGATTAATAGAGGTTAAGCACAGTGGGTGAAAGGACACAGCTATGTTCCCACATGGAAACATAACAAGAAAAAATAGAAAGTACAGAGAAGAGTATGAGAGGCATTTGGGTCATGGTAAAAAGTGTAAGTGTGTAACTGAAATCCAAGAAAGAGACTGGAGCTAAAATTTTATTTAGAAAGTTAATAAAAGGATATTTTCCAAAACTGAAGGAAAACATTAAGCCACATATTCAAGAAATATTATCATAACCGAGTAGAATTGTAACAAGAAAAGTCATACCTTGTCATATCCAGAAGCACCACCAAAAACGAACAGCAGAGGAAAAAGTAAGTACCTTTTCTTCAAAGGATCAGTGATAAGACTTACAGATGACTTTTAAACAGGAAAATAAAAAATAGAAGTCAGAAGACAATGGGATATTGTGCGACGGAGAAGGACTCCACATACAGCTGCCCATGCATCTTTGAATTGGCGTCACCAGGGGAAACACAGTGCAGTCAAGTCCTGGATAGAACAGCATGGAGAAGAGACAGCAAGATCAGCCTCAGTAGTGGGCATCCGTCTCCATGGCCAGTGGGTCTCTCCTGTCAGCTGACACAGGCAATTTGCCTACATGTACCCCTCTGGTGCCACAGTAGAAGGAACCTTCCCCCTTTCTGAGGAGGACAGAAAAAACAGTGGTTTTGTCAAATGCCATATGATGCTCCAATCAGAGACAAAGAGCATGGAACAGGGGAGGCTATTCCCCAGGACGGTAAGTGTGGCTTAGGCTGGGCGGCCTCCTTATCTGTTAGTTAGGAAAGCTACATGCTCCAGGCCCGTTTTCATACAGCTGGGTGGGGGGCTGAAAGACTGCATGCTCAAGGCTGCCTTTTTCTTTTTAAAATTTATCATATCTTTATTGTTGAAAGTTATACAGATGTACCCATTTTTTTCCCCATTGACTCCTTATAGCCTGCCCCCTTTCCCAAACCAGGCCTTCATCACACTATTGTCTGTGTCCATGGGTTATGCTTATATGCATGTGAGTTCTTTGACTAATCTGTTCCCACCCCCCACCCACCCCCACCGAGACTCTGAGATTCATCAGTCTGTTCCATGTTTCTATGTCTCTGGATCTATTTTGCTCATCTATTTATTGTGCTCATTAGAGTTCACATGTGGGTGACATCACGGGATACTTGTCTCTCTCTCTCAATGGCTTTTTCATTTAACATGATGCTCTCCATGTCCCTCCATGCTGTCTCAAAGGGTAAGAGAGCCTTCTTTTATACTACTGCATAGTGTTTCATTGTGTAAATGTACCACAGTATTTTTGTCTACTCACTGACTGATGGGAACTTGAGCTGTTTCCAGATCTTAGCTGCTTTAATTGTGCTGCTATGAAGATAGGGATGCCTATATTCTTTCTGATTGGTGCCTTGGGTTTCTTAGAATATATTTCTAGAATGGGATCACTGGGCCAGACTGTTTTTCTCAACAAATATCATCCTTTAAAATGCTGAAAGAAAATAATTATCAAATCAATTGAGTATCCTGTAAAAATATTCCTTTAAAAAAATAAAACAAAGGTGAGATGACAAATACTGAAATAATCCATGATCAACAGAACTGTTCTGAAAGCAATACTAAAGGACATTCTTCAGGAAATAGTCTCCAAAGAAAGGCCATAGTGCAGGAGGGAATAAAGACCAACAGAAAGAATATGTGTGTGAGTAAGTCTAAATGAATATTTGCTGTTAATATAATAATAGCAGTGTCTCATGTAGTTTAAAATCTGTGTACAGTAACACAAAAGAGGGGAGAAACCTTGCGAAGAAAGCAATAAAAGTGCCAATTTTGTATACATTTATAAATCAAGGAAGTATGCTTTTGTCACTGAATAAATTCTAATGAAAGAGTAAAAGGATATATAATTAACATTTGATGGAGAAAAAAATTGAATAATAAAAAGTCCTGACAAACAACAAAAAGCAAAAATATAAAGAAAAAATTAACAAATCCACAAACAAAAGGGGAGATTTAAATCCACTTCATTCAATAACTGATAAACAAGGAGACAAAGAGTTAGTTAAAATACAAACAATTTGACCCAATTTGACCTTAATGACATTTACAAACAACAAACTCAACAATATGCTCACATGGAGCATTGTAAAAGGACCCCATAGCCCTTGCTGGTTTGGCTCAGTGAATAGAGCATTTGCCTGAAGGGACTCAGGTTCAATTCCAGTCAAGGGCACATGCCTGGGTTGTGGGCTCAATCCCCAGTTGAAGGCATGCAGGAGGCAGCTGATCAATGATTCGCTCTCATCATTGTTTCTATCTTTCCTGTTCCTTTCCTCTCTGAAATCAATAAAAATATATTTTTTAAATGAATAAATAAAAGTAACCCAGGCCCTGACTGGTTTGGCTCGGTGGCTAGAGCGTCGGCCTGCAGACTCAAGGGTCCCGGGTTCGATTCCAATCAAGGGAATGTACCTTGGTTGCGGACACATCCCCAGTGGGGGGTGTGCAGGAGGCAGCTGATCGATGTTTCTCTCTTACCAATGTTTCTAACTCTCTATCCCTCTCCCTTCCTCTCTGTAAAAAATCAATAAAATATATATATATTTTAAAAATAACCCATATACTGTATGCTAGCCCACAAAGTTTCAATAAATTCTGAAAACCTGAAGTCATGCAGAATATGCCTCTGAGTTCAGCTGAATTACACAAGAAATCAATTCCTAAGACAACAGAATATCCCCAAATGCCTGGAAATTAAGAAATGCTTTAGTAAATAACGAATGGATAAAAGAGGAAATAAGAATGGAAATTAGAACATATGTTTAACAGAATGGTTAGGAAAATGTGGCATATCAAAACTGTAGGCTACGACTAAAGTAAAACTTGCAGGGAGATTGTAGCCTTAAGCACATACACTAAAAAAAGAAAACAGCTGAAAAGCAGTAAATTAAGTATCCATTTCAAGAACAGGGGGATAAAAGACATATTACACCCAAGGAGTAGGGGAAAAAGCTATGAGTAGAGGAAAAAATTTGATGAAATCGAAAAGAAATGAAAAATCAAAAAGTTGAAAGGGTTTTTTTTAATTGATTTGAGAGGGAGAGACGGAGGTTCTTTTTAAATTGATTTGAGAAAGAGGAACATCGAGTTGATGTTCCACTTATTTATGCATTCATTGGTTGATTTTTTTAAAAATATATCTTGGTCCATAGTAGGGGGCATGCAGGAGTTAGCTGATCAATTATATTCTTTCTCATCATTGATGTTTCTATCTCTTTCTCCCCCACTCCCTTCCTCTTTGAAATCCATAAAAATAATATATATACATATGTGTGTGTGTATATATACACCCTCATTTCATTTATCATCGAAAAAATCTAAAAATATCACAATGAGGAACCGCAGCACACCATCAGAGCAGTGAAATTGAGAAAGGGTAGCATTGTGAAGCAAATGGAACTTTCATAACCTGCTGGTATGAGAATAAATGTATGTGATTACTAAGGAAAACTGTTTTTGCATTGTCCTCTAAACTTAAATACTTCCAAATCCTCTTATGCAACAATTCTACTCTTCATCTATCTGTACTTATGTGCAAAAAAATATATATAATGGTTCATAGCAACACCATCAGTAATAGGAACTAGGAGAAAAAGGTTCATGTATAGTACAAGAAATAAACTGTGTATCATGGTGCATTCATACAACTGACAAATAGCATTGAAAATAAATGAACTACAAACATGTGTAACAAAATAAATGACTCCTACAACATAATGTAGGTAAAAGAAGTAGATATTAAATGTATTCTGTGTATACATTAAATGTAACTCCACTAATATAAAATTTAAAACCAGCTAAATCAATAGATGGTGACAGAGTCAGGATAACTGTTGGTTATCTTGGGAAAGGAAGCTGTCAGAGTGACTGGAAATGAAGACGCCAGAGAGGGAGCATGGTCAGCTGACCGAGAAAGGCTGGCTCCTGCTGATGCTGCTGGAGCCCTTCAGTCAAGCCCCTCTGAGTCTGCTTCCCTCTCCCTGAACTTCTCTCAGTTCCACGAGACTTTAGTTTCACATGTGTTTCTGCCATTTGCACCAGAGTCTTGACCGCTGGCTAGAAGCCACCTCCTACTGGAGACTGAAACCTGAAAAGATGATTTCTCTCCATTTGTCAAGGAGAGAAAAGGTGAACTATCCACATCCTGATACTGAGGTGTTTTAAGCCCAGCTGAAAGCTGAGTGAAGCCTATGCTTCTCCAGGCCTTACTTTCCTTGTCCGTGCAAGCAGGAGATTAAAGGGGTGGGTCTGGTGTAAGGGGACTGGATTCAGTGTGGTTGCTGTGAGTTAGCACTTCTCCATCGACACCTCTGAACCTGCTCCATCGCATCTCCCTTCTCTTCCCTTGAATAACACCTTCAGGCAGAAACAATAACTTCTAGTCTCGTTCAGGTTTAGAGAACAGTCTCATCTGTAGACATTTCAAAGTCCAGTCCAAACTAATACCAACATGTCTATCAGGCAGCTACCTCAAAGCATCTCCCCTGTGTAAGGGTTGAATTGGGTTTCCCAAGAAGATATATGTTGAAGCTCTAACCCCCAATATCTAAGAATGCGACGTTACTTGGAAGTGAGGTTGTGTAGAAGGAATCTGTTAAGATGAGGTCATGCTAGGGGAGCCCTTAACTCAGTGTGCCTGCTGACCTTATAAGAGGCTATGTGAAGACACTGAGAGAACAGCATGTGATGAGGAGGCAGGGTTGAAGGAATGGACACAAGCCAAGGAATGCCAAGCATTGCTGGCAACACAGAAGCTAAGACAAAGGCACGGAACAGGTTCTCCCCGGGGCCTTGGAGAGCGTCCCTGCCAGCATCTTCAGTTCAGACTTCTGACCTCCCGAATGACAAGAGCATAAATTGTTGTATTGAGCAGCCCCATTCTGTGGTACTTTTTATGCGGTGATTATTAGGAAACTAATCACCTCCCCACTGCTGAGGCCTGGTCCACGGTTCCTCAGACCAATAGGATGGGAGAGGAATGCAATTTGGAAATGAAAATGGTGACCTTAAATGTCCAAGCTTTGGCCATGAGTCTTTTCGGAGTACATACATTTGTCCCAGATTGATTCCTGACTTCCTGCTCAAGCAGGCCCCGGTCACCCCACCAGGGAGATCAGGCGTTGCTGGTGACCTGGACCAGAATCCCAGTAATGGACAGAATTCAGTGGATATTGGGTAAAGAGTGGTCACATAGTTTCTTCATTCTCTCAATGGCTCTTTGCTACTGATTGAGGTGAGTTCCGTAGGATAGACAGAGTCCAGAGGGTCATAGAAGAGACAAAGCGAATGACTGTACTGCCTACATAGCAAGAAATGAAAAACTCAAAAGCTCTTCATCCAACCCTCCACCCTTCCGTCTATGGCCTGATTTGCCACCATCAGCCACTCCTCTGGATTAGCAAAATAGGTCCTGCCCAGCTGGTGTTGCTCAGTGGCTGAGCATCGTCCCATGAACCAGGAGGTCATTGGTTCAATTCCCAGTCAGAGCACATGCCCAGGTTTGTGGGCTTAATCCCTAGCAGGGGCCCTGCAGAAGGCAGCCAATCAATGTTTCTCATCATTGTTTCTATCTCTCTATCCCTCTCCCTTTCATTCTAACATCAATAAAAAGATATTTTAACAAAAAAAATTTGTTTAAAGCAGGCTCTGGGGCAACAGGGAGGAAAGCATTTTATCAGATGACCCAAGGGAGAGATGGTCAGTTTTTTCCTTTCTGTTGCTGGGTGGGACTCCTATAGGCAGCCTTGGTCAAGGGACCACCAGAAGCTGGTGGAGAGGGGAGAGAGCATAGGAGCAGTGACAGCTTTGATAGTGAAAAGAATGACTTTGCTAAAGAAATTTAAAGAATCAAAATCCCGGCGGGGATCTTGCAGCAGACTAAGTAGGAGAACTTTAATTTTAGGTAGAAGCAGGAAGTCCTGTTTTTCTGGAATTTGCCAAATAGGCTGAGGATGGGGGCAAAGGGGCTTTGCTTTAACGGGGTCCTTACGAAGCCCAAGAGACTATGAGGTTAGATTCTAAAGGATGAGCAGACACAGCCCCTGGCCTGGGTGTGACCTTTGCATGTAGTAAGGCAGCGTGAGTCATGTTTCTACCTCATTACAGGGCAGAGGGAGAAAAGCAGCTCTCCAGAGGCACAGGCAGCAGCAAACACTCCGGGAATGCTCACTGCGTACCAGGCAAAAGCTTAAGCAGTTTACGTCTAGTAATTACTTTTATGATCACGACAACCCTCTCATACTATTCCGATCCTCATTTTACAACTGAGACCAGTTACCTGCCCAGGAAGCACAGCCAGCAGAGATTTGAACATCTGTACTCTGACTCTTGAGCCCACCTGCTATAAACACTGAGCTGAGTATTGCTTCTCCCTGGAGGATGGAGTCAGGATCACACCCATTGGCTGAGAACAACCTCTGAGAGGCACTGAGACTGAAGTAGGCATACGGGTCCCCCAAAGTGTGGAAGAGGGAGCGCCTCCCCTCTACACCCACCCAGGGTTCTGGATGATCACGTGGCAATCAAACCCGGAGTCTGCCTTTGAGAAAACCCAGAGATGAACTATCGATTTCCAAAGTCCATTCTCTCCCCAAGACCACAAATCTATACATCCTAGAAGGCAAAGCCATCGCGCCGGGAGGGAGCCTATGGTCCCTTTTCCTGGATGAAGAGAGTGGGTCCGGAGGAACACCGGACGGTGGCTGGGGAAAGCTGCTGTATGGATGGATTTGAAGAACACGCGTCTGAAACCCCCAATCCCCCTATGATGTCAAGTATCAGGAAAGTTGTCCATTTCTGTTATCTCTGACCGGTTATTCAATGTTAACCTTCCTAGGTAAGTGTTATGCTGATACACTTCTCATCTTAGAAGATTCTGTTGAGTGGGTGACATAAGCAGGTACAGCATCACCTGATTTGAAAAGCGTGGGTCCGATGTGGGCACAAGGGGCATGGATTGGGTCGTTCTGCCCAGAGCTGGCTGCAGAGGGAGACACGGCGCCCGGGGATGGGACTTCTTCTCAGCGCCATTTCGTGTAAGAGCAGCTCAGGGTGGAGGGGGGACGGGAACGGCTAGTTCCTCGTTTCCCCTCCTGGATCGAGGGCCCAGCACCACCGCGGGGTTGACATTAGCTCCAGTTCTTTATTTAGCAAAACGAAAACGCCGTGAATACTCTGGCACCAGGAGGCATGAGCTGGCTCCTCCAAGCGGAGACCTCTGCTATTTAGGGACTCTACAAAACAGAAAAATGTGTATTACCAAATAACTATTTAGAGAATATATTGAAAAAAGGGCTGGAGAGAACTGTTTGTTTTAACAGGGTCTGTTTACAATGCATCGCTGCCGGACTGCGGGCCGTGTGCTAAGGCAACAAAAATGCATTTGCATTTTTTCAGGGTCAAAATAGCCATGTCCAGACGGCACACAGCAATCTCTCTTCCAGTTATTTTTCTTCTCTCTCTTTTTCTGGCATTTGATAGATTCTAGAAGTTCATCTCAGTTGACCTTTGGCTAAACTGCCATTATTGCTATGAAAATATATTCTCCCTCAAACCAGGCCTCTTTCTCATGAGGAGGCAGTTTTTCTCCGCCAGTGGCTCGCAAACTTTAACGTGTACCAGCAGCGCCAGGGGGATTCGTGAAAGTGCCTATCAGGTCCCATTCCTAGACTTTCTGGTTTGGTAGGTCTGGCTGGGGCCCAGTACATTCTTTCTTAAAGGTCTAGATGATACCGATGGTGAGGATGCCTGGACCCGACTCTGAGACCCACTGTTCTGTACACAATGCAGATGTGTAGACGAGGATGCGCTAAGATGGTTCAGAAAGAAGGGAGTGAGAAAGCTATCAGAGCATCCTGGGCCTGGCTAAGCTCTAACTGAGATGAGCTCACTAGCTGTCCCACCTCCTGCCCCCTGGCCTGGTGTGAAAAGGTCATGTGATTAATGAGCCGGGCTCTGAGCTTTGGCTCCACTGCTGGGAGAGAACGCTGTTTCTTTCCTCCCAATGTGAAGCTCCAGGAGTGTGGTAACAGGACTGACGACAACTATCTTGTGCCCGTGAAAGAACAAACACAGAGAAAATGAACCCAATGTAGCATGGAAACCAGAACCAAGTGAGAGATGAAGTAAGTTCAGTTCTGTGGGCAGCACTGGCACTTGCCTATCAAGCTAACCCCAGTCTTACCAATATGGGAGCCAATGAATTACCTTTTCTGCTAAAGCCGTTGGGGCCGGGCTATCAGCAACTTGCAAGAATAGGGTCCTGGAGCAGTAATCTGTTTTCTGTGTTTATAGCTTTCATCCTTCTGTCACTCATGGTTGCCCAAGGGGACCTGGGGCGATCGCCTAGCACCCAACTTTAGTAATTCGTGCTCTCACATCTATCACTGAGCCCAGCTCAGGAACTTCTACCACACTTGCTCACACTGCCTAACCTTGAACTCCATTTTTCTGGCTTTATGAACAGGCCTGTTTCTACACTTATGTTCTTCACTCCCTGGGTTACTCATACTCTGAAACATAACACTATGCAAACAACACCATGCAAACAACACCATGCAAATACTTGTCAAAAACAGGAACACTAAATACCACCTTATTCTACTACACTTCACTTCCTTGATTCAACCTATTTAGTCAAAAGCACAAATAGAGTTAGCTCTTGAATGTTTCTCAAGATTCTATAATTGCAGGGTTTTGTGACTGATCCAGAGACTCTTTAGCCAAACTCTCCTGCTAAGAACAGCCCAGCGCCTTCTAGGGTTGGGGTGATTATCCTCCCAATCGTGCCATGTGAGTAGGTGCCCATGAATGTTAAGATACCAAGCATGGCATGCTGTATCCGGGGCAGACTTAATCCATGTGGAAGAGCAGGGATTTAAATAGACATGTTCTTAGCGCCCATAAAATACAAACTCTTCTAAACACACAGTGGTATAAAGAATAGCACCCCACCTTAAGGAAAATGCGATCTAATAAGAAAGAGGAGATAAAATGTTAAGTAAATGATTAGAAAGTGTGGATAAAGGCACTACTGAAATTTTTTAAATGAAGAACCAGAGCGCAAATCAATGCAGATGACCCAATCAATGCATCTTGAAATCTAGGAGCTGCCACTATTTACTTTGTGACTTTTTGGGGGAACTGTCTGCTTAGCCAGCCTCCCACAGCTCCTCTTTGTGGCCCATGCAGTGGGTGGCCTACCCCATTTGCATTTCATCCCAGACCCTATTTTGTTTGGGAAAGCAATGTGCTCCTGCCCAGGTGGTGGATCCTGAGGGCCCAAGCCAATCATGACAGAACTCTCTGCCCACCCCCCTCGCCCTATCCTGCCTTCCCAGTACTCTTGCTGAAGGGATGGCAGTGTGACTCAGTTCTGACTGATGACCTAGGAACATCGGTTTTCCTGCTAAATGAGGAAGACACTGGCATAGTCCCTTGCCCTTGCCCTTCCTTCCAGCCTTGCCCAGAGAAGTGATGCCTGAAGACATGCCAGTCATCCTGTGACCCTGGTCAGCGGTCATGAGTGAAAGACCAGACCAGCTGCAGCAATGCCAGCCCTGACATCACTGAGTAACTAAAACTCATGCCAGCAGCCTCAAACTACTTAGTATGTCAGAAAAATGGATTCATTTGTTTTATCTGTCGCAAGACAATTTTTATATTACTTGAAGCTCAATGCATTAATGTAAGTGACACAACATTATTATCTCATTTTTTTTAGCAATCAGGAGGATCTGGCAAACCTACTCCCCAAGGTTTAATCCAAAAATATTTAGATTGTTACCATAACTTATATCCTCCTTAAAGTACACCGAGACTAGCAAAAGGAATGGACTATCAGCCCAGCCCTGAAGGCAATTGGACACGACAACTCTGAGGGATGTTGTCCAGTGTGGCAATCTCATGACAATGAGTGGCAGTGTTAAATGCAACAGCACTCATTTGGTTATAATAGGCTTTGTTTTGCGTCTCATGTCATGTATGTTATAACTAAAACCAAATGCCAGTTAAGCCATAGTAAGAAGATCTATGAGTCGAATTGTAAATTAGCTTCTTAGTTTTAGGTCAGCTGTCAAGAAAAATATTTAATTAGCTCAAAACCATGTGTGAGCATTGTAGGGCTGAGTTTGGACTCTGGTTTATTTTCATTCTCTCACAGCAAATGTTGAAAGTCTTGTTTTGGGTTGATTTCCAAAACATAACCCATGTTTGCAGTTTCAGTGGGGGATTTTAAAATTTAACTAGATGAAGCTAGTTTGACTTTCTCTTTAATTTGACCTATGGTGTTGTCCAAACCTGGTGGTTCTTTATTTTATTAATGCAGAAAGTAAATTGTTTAGTCATAGATATTTGGAAAACATAAAATGAAAAAAAATCAAGGATATACCCATACTCCTATTAGTGCTATCACCAAGGAATAATTTTTCAACTAATAAAGCACATTAGAAAATTTAGAGTTCTAATGACAGAGAATGCTCTTAAATAATTTCAGAAAAGGTAGGGTTATACGCAAACCTTGAAACAACCAGAAATAATATCAGACTAGTCATCTGATGTCAAGTGGAGAAAGACTAAGCATAAAATTCAAAGAAGAAACTTACAAAGAAATGAGCAAATATGCCTGTATTAGAAAATATTTAAACTTCTGTGTAAATTACCCAAAATTATGTAATAACAACAAACTAGGAAAATAATTTGTAACAAATACAATAGACTGAGAAAAACATGATATTATATTATAAAGAATAGGAGGAACTGGGCAAGGCCATGAGTGTGAATTTCAGCTGAGAAGAAGTACATGTGACCCACAAGCATTTATTAAACAAATGCCAAATATTGGGATAGAGCAGTGAACACAGAGCTCCACCACTTACAAATAATTAAAAAAGCAATCAAGGTAGAAGCGTATTCTAATTATATAGGAAACTATTGGAAAAACTCAGAAGAATAATATAGTTGACTGCAACAGAGTATTAGAGGAAATGAAGGAAAGACAGGGTAAAGTGGAAAGATATTAATTATCACTTTTATAAATAAGATTTAAAAGCTACTGTCTAAAGAAATAATAAATTAAATATATAACATAAAGTTAGACTTCTAAAAACAAGTACTAGAAAAGTAACAACAAATAAATGAATTTGAATTATCAGAAGGAACGCAAATGCTCACATATAAAGAAACACATGCAAAATAATTTTAATGGCAAGAAAAGGTTTTAAAAGAGAAGCAAACTTCCCCAAGGAGTTCTCTCTCTATCTTCTCCCTCTCTCTCTCTCTCTCTCTCTCTCTCTCTCTCTCTCTCTCTCTCTCTCTCTCTCTGTGTGTGTTGTGGAAACTCTCATTGCCACGTCTTTCCCCGTTCACAGCCTCCTTTGGCTATCTATCGGCTAGGATAATAGAGTGGGCTCCTGTCCTTTCACTTCATAAGCACAATATCCACTGGAGACCCAGACCAGCAGTCAATTTGAAATCTTCATGCCGGAATCAAAGCTTTCAGTTAATGCAAGAAATGTCTCCGGGGCCTTTAAGTGAGGTCTGTAAAGGAAGCCGTGGAAGATCCCGCTTATATCACGAAGTACTGTTCAC
Organism: Murina feae; assembly: GCA_004026665.1. Classification (NCBI taxonomy): domain Eukaryota; kingdom Metazoa; phylum Chordata; class Mammalia; order Chiroptera; family Vespertilionidae; genus Murina; species Murina feae. The sequence goes on from PVJC01014816.1 coordinate 13,099, forward strand.
TTGCAAAAAGCTTTATTGTATGAATTGTGATCTTCTGTCTCTGAAAATGAAGAGGAAAGTTTGAGATTAAATTAAGGGAAATTAATCAGGTAAACAAAATTTCCTTTAAATTTTGTAGCAACTACATTGGCTACATATCTATGCATTCAAATATGCTAAGTGTGTTTGCTCCTGCAGAACTTGTGTTCAAAATAGCCTTAAATGATAGATACTCTGTGGTCAAAATACAATAGAGATTTGGAAGAAGTATCCAGGATTATATTTAAAAATAGTTTGAAGGGAACAATATTTTTACTCTAATTGTTCAATTAAATAAGAGAAAGAGAATAAATAAAAAGATATAGTATGAGAAACTAAAACCAAATATATCTATCATATAGATAAATGTAAATAAATATTCCATATCAAGAAAAAAAACTCTCATATAGAGCAAAGAGCAAAACTCAGTTATATACTTCACTGTATATAAAAGATCTAAAACAAGGTGATTAAGTAGAGGTGAATATTTTAAAAATAGGCAAATGCAGTCATATGATACACAAAATAATTTTTCAACCAGGCAAGCTTGAATTTAGTACAAGTTTGAATTCAGAATCACACAAGACAAAGAAGGCCACTTTATATGTGTAAAGAATGACTCCACAGTAAGCTCCTCCAATAATTAATAACAGCACCAAGTGAGAGCATGAAAATCATAAAGCGAAACTACTAGGAATCAAAGGGGAAATACAGTGGCAAAGAGAGATTTCAATCCACCTCTCTCAGTTCAGGACATATTAAGTGACTAAAATTACGGAAAATATAACAATAAAAAGCTAAAGTAGACCTAATTTCTATATATTCAATTCATAATCCAGAAACAAAATAGGTATTTGAAAGTGCTCACTGAACTTGTCAGAGAATAGCCCACACTGAAATCCTCATCCGACTCCTAAGTGTACTGACATAGTATCTACATTCTCAGTCCTCAGTGCAGCGAAAGAAACAATGCAATAAAACTACTGCCAAACCACATGTTTTTATTGGGTCCACTATTGCTGTCATTATTTCATTTTGATCTGAAGATACTAAAACAATTCAATACCAAAAAGAAAAATACAGCATAAAATGTGAGGGGGAAAGGAAGTAACTCTGTCACTATTTGCAAATGACGTGATTGTATTATAAAAGAACACAAAAGAATAACATTTATACTATTAATAACCACTTTAAAGAGTAAATTACTTGTAAAATAAAAACATAAAAAATAATTTTGACATATAAACTACAAGAAATTAGAAAACATAATGGAAAACTTATTTTACTGGCAGCATCAACACAAAGAATAAAATACCTAGAAACAGATGTAACTTAAAATATGCAAAATCTATATCAGGAAAAATCTAAAGTGAAACTGATAAAGTTTTTTAAAAACTGAATAAATGAAAAGTTCTTGATTAAGGACACTCAATAATATAAAGATTTCAAATGTTCCTAAGTTACTCTATAATAAATGCAACAAATGGTACAAGTAAGATTTTAATAACACTAGAAAAAATATATTCTAAGATGTAACTAGAAAAGTAATCATGTGGTGATGGTCGGGGCATTTTTAGGATAGAGAACAGGAACCAGGACCAGCACCCTAAGGAAACATATAAAGCTGCAGGAATCGAAATCTGTGGCACACATGGTTGAGCAGACAGGCAGGTCAATGGACAAGATTGGAGAGAACATAAATAAACCCGCAAAACACTTGTGAGTTTCATAAATGCTAAAGGTTTCACTGCAAATCCATGAAGAAGAAAATGAGCCATTTATCTACTGATACTCATGGCCAATTATGGAAATAAAAGAGGAAACCCTACTTCCCTTCTAATACCAAAATGATTTTTACGTGATCACAGATTTAAATGTTAAAAAACTAAAAATCTAGAAACTGAGAAAATATGAGAAACAATTTAAAATAACTCTGCAGTAAGAAAGACCTTTCCAATTATGACTACTCCCTCCCAAAAGTCAAGAAGCTCTACAGAAGAGACATGTGACTAACTCCATCAAAATGAAATATTCCGGAAAGAAAAAAAAGAGGTTCTGAATCGAAAAGCACGCCAAACCAACTCAAAAGACGTGTGACATATTGAGGGAAAAACTTGTTCACATTTATTACAAAGGACTCTTTCCCTTTCTCTCTAAATAGTACAGAGCCCTGGCCAGGTGACTCAGTTGGTTGGAGCATCGTCCTGAACACCAAAATGTTGCAGTTCAACTCCTAGTCGGGTGTGCACAGGAGGCAACCCATCAATGTTTCTCTCTCTTCCTCTTTCTCCCTTCTCCCTGCCCCTTCCTCTCTCTCTAAAAATCAATGAACATGTCCCCAGGTGAGGGTTTAAAAAAAATACACATAAACCATAAGTAAAACATGTGTAACCTCACTCCTAACAATAAAAATGCAAAAATATGAAACCAAGATACATCTTCCCTGAATACGAAAAGCAAAAATAAACTTAGGCTGTACTCTGTGTGGGTGGCCATGGGTGCTGCAGCTGTGAGGAAAGAGGTGTGCTTCAACTTTGGTGTTAGAATAAGTTGTTACGACCTCCATGGAGGGCAACGTGGCACTAGCCAACGAAATTCCAACTACCCACCCCCCTTGTCCCAGCAATTCAGTGTATTTGATGAAATGATGCAGTCGATCGGCATGCCATAGAATGCATGCTTCTTAGGAGCCTGCTATGTGTCAGGCACTGTTCTAAGTGCTGAAGGCACAGCAGGGCACACAACAAAACCCTTCCTCGGGGAAGGAAATCATCCTTGGTGAGAGCAGATAACAAACAAAGGGGACCAATAAAATAAATTCCACATTCAGTGGAATACTATGAAAGGAGTTTCTCAACAGAGCAAGTGAAAGGAGACAAGCAGAAGCATATGCACAGAATATTGCTGTTTGTGTAAACACACACACACACATGCACACACAAAAGGACACGTAAGAAGCTAGAAAATAGTAGCTTTTGTGGGTGTCTAGGGAATTAGGACATTGTGCTGTATAGCCTTGTGTACCGCTGGAATTGTGTGCCATGTGCATGTATTAAATACAAAATAATGCATGAAAATTGCTACCAGAAATATCAATAAATAAAAATGACTAGGTGGATACTTGCTCAAACAATAGTTTAATCTGAGTTTGCTATTAGATTGAATAATAGCAAATTTTAAAAGTATAAAGAGAAAAGAATGCAAACCTACAAGCATAAACCAGTTGAATCCTGGTTCTTCCTTCCTTGAGTCTATTTATTTCCAATATCCAGGCAATGAAATGAATGACAGCTTGCACGCGGCCGCGTCATTGTCACCACAGAGGCCTGGCGGGACTCTCAGTGCAGCAGGCTCTTCATTGTCCATGTCTCTGAGTCACCAGGGTGAACAGAGGAGCTGCCTGGTTCCTCAGCTATTTCCCGAACCAGCTGGCTTATCATCTTCCCCCCAGACCAGCCCCTGCCTAGTGCTCTAATCATTTTATCAGTGTTGTTAGGTCTCTGTCAGTCCCAGCTATTTTTAATGTGTCCTTTATAACCATCAAGTAAATAACTATTATGGACTGAATGTGTGTGCCCCCCTCCAAATTCACACGTTGCAGCTCTGGCCCAAAATGGTGGTATATGAAGATGAGACCTTCGGAAGGTAATCAGGGTTAGATGAGGTCCTGAGGGTGGAGCCCTCATGATTGAGACTATTGGCCTTATAAGAAGAAACCCCAGAAAGCTCGCTCTCTCTCCATCACACCCACAGAAAGGCTCTGTGAGCACACAGCAAGAAGGCAGCCGCCTACAAGCCAGAAGAAGAGCCTTCAGAATGAGACTTACCTTCAGGGACCCGGACATTGGACTTCCCAGACTCCACGGACAACCCATGCCTGGGTTGCAGGTTTGATCCCCAGAGGTGAGAAACAGATTTCTGTTGTTTAAGCTGCCCAGTCTACACTAATGTGTTAGCAGCCTGAGCTGACAAATGCAATGAACTTCTAAACTATATGCTTAACCTGGTTCAATGGCATATTTTATTTTATGTATTGTTTTATAATTGTTAAAAGCTGACTTATTTTCTCACTTTAAACTTGTTTACCCCAGCCCACTCCCTTCCCCACTTGCCCAAGAGACAGGCCTGTCTACAGCCTCTCTGGGGAACAGGATACTATAGGAAAGATGCTCATCACATAGTTATTTAATGTTTGAAAATAGAACTTCGAAAAAATACATAGGCATGAGGGTTCGGGGGTAAATTAATCATCACACTGTAAGTTAATAACTCCCAGGAATCCAGGAGGCTATTTTAAAACATTGTATTAAGTGCACTGGAAGAATTTGTGATGAAGATCAAAAATACGAGACACTTGGAAAACAACGTGCGCAGCTCACTAGCGATCAAAGGCAACGAAGTTGGAACAGCAGCCGAGAAACAGAGAAAGCACAGGGGACGCCTCCAAATGGAGAGGCTCTGGCAGGATTCAAAGAGTGGGCAGGCACCAGATAGCAGCCTTGGAAAACTCGGCTCCTGGGGTCTCACAACACCACCACGATAGTAGCTCTCTGGGTCCTCTTGAAGGAACGGTCTAGCCTTTGCCTAGCTGCCTTGTTTGAGGCGACTGCTGCATTAGTTGTCCGTATTTGTAACGGGCATGTTTTCTAGCACCGATGTGGCTCTCCCGGGAGAGGGTCTCAGTAGATTGTAGCTCCTGGGGAAGGTTTCCGTTCGCCATGCACCCTTCTCTGCTTCACTCCCTCGCTGAGGTAGACAGAAGGCGGGGGTTCATGTCCCCTGCGGTCCCTGCAGGCTGTGTGGCTACAGTGCAGTTTGTATGGGGGAGATCAGAGCACAGGGAATTTTGGACCCTGTTATACCTGGGAGGACAGCCAGCTTCTCTGAACCTGAACATCCCCAGCTTACACATGTGGATACACCCGATGACCCCGCCACACACACACACACACACACACACACACACACACACACACACACTCACACCTGCTGCGTGGCTCTGAGGAGCCCATGAGCCCATGGGCTCAGTAAGAGAATATCCTGAAATATTCACCTTCATGCTGCCTTCTCCCGCACACTCCTGTTGCCCTCAGCAGTCAACTACCAGGGAGGGTGGCATTGTTATGTAAATGAGAACCAGAAAGAGTCAGTGTTTCCAATTTTGAGTTCCAGAAGAGGCCACACCAGGAGCCTTCCTGGGTGGGAAGGGAGCAGCTTTGTCAAATGCACTTTGTGCCCAGCCAGTGTGGCTCAATGGTTGAATGTTGACCTATAAACCAGGAGATCATGGTTAGATTCCTGGTTCAGGGCACATGCTTGGGTTGCAGGTTTGATCCCCAGTAAGGGGTGTGCAGGAGGCAGCCAATCAACAATTCTCTCTCATCACTAATGGGTTTTTTTTCTCTCTCTCTCCCTCTCCCTTCCTCTCTGAAGTCAATAAAATATATTTTTAAATGCACTTTGTGACTGTAAAATATAGGGTATAAAATCATGAGATGCAAATTCTTTAACTTAGCAAATTCTTTTAACTTAAAATTGATGCCAAAGGCCACCAGTTTGTAATACGAAAAGACTCATTAAGGTTGCGCTATTGGCACAAGACAGAAAATATAATCACCAAATCCTTGTGGTTTTGCTACAGAGATAACGGTAGTGGCTAGCAAATATTTGCATGACATTTACTTTGAATTTATGGAGAACTTAAACATTAAGCCAGTTCCTTGGAAAGTTCTTTATTCTGTGTCTTGTCATCATAAAATTCAGTAGTTGGTTTATGAAAAGCTGTCCTGTGAAATTCTAATTTAACTGCAGCGGTTACTTGTTAAGTTCATGTTATCCTAAGTCTAATATCCATTTACTTGTTTGAGATAGAAAATTACATTAAGTTGTTTAGTTACAATGAATTCCAACAATATAAAAGAATTGGTCAGATCCTCTTGAGGTTGAAAACAAAGTTTTCTTCCTCTTTCAGTTACAAGGAAAATGTCTTTAAACACAATGCAGAATCTTGGTATTTTCCTCAACAAGTGTGTGGTGCAAATGTTATTACTATTTATTTTAAAGTCAGTAAATCATCTGTAATATTTTCCGTAAATCATCCTGTTCACATAGGTGCCTTCCATCAGAGTGAGACTTTATGGAGCACAAAAAGAAAGCTTCTTATATGGGCTAAGTTTTAACCCAAGGCTTACGGAAGCTGAGGGACAACAGAACTGGTTGAGAAATGATTTAGCAAACTGTGGGCAAGGAATAGAGGAGATTAGTAAAGAAACCCAACCTAAGCCGATGAGGCATCCAGGTGAAGTCAGATCCACTGTTACAACGTCAAGTGGTGGTAGATACGTGTGATATCTTCCCACTCCCTGGAGCCTGGCTATCCTCCTAGTCAAGTCTTCGACCAAATTCCAGGAGTCCACCAGCAACCAGGCATCAGCTCCAGCTTGGGGGAGGCGGCCTCAGGGCCCTTCACTATCCCCCAAGCGCCCTTTCCAGAGGATGGGTGTCCAGGGTTCTATAGGTAAAAGGAATAGCAGAACCCATTCTGAAATACAGAGGTGGTTTGAACTCTCAGGTAAACTATGGGAATAGGGAAGGGTGGTTTGCGGAGCTGGTCCTTGAAATATTTCATGCTGCAAGTTTACCACTTCTAGACATTAAATGCTCCACAATCTGCAAAGATTTCAGGGTTGATTGCTTATTCGTGTAAGAATGTGATGCTATTTCTCATTAACTATGTAGCTTAAACACCAAACATTTCATCAATCTAAAATTATTCGTAGCCATTCTTTTTACTAGTTAGACAAACCTAGTATTGATTCTGAATAGAATTTTTTACTAGTTAGACAAACCTAGTATTGATTCTGATTAGAATACTTTACAGGGTAATTAATCACCCTAGAGGGTAGAATAGACATAAGTTGCTCTTACACATCAAGCTACTCATGCTGAAGTATTTTAATATAATAATTCTAATAATAAAGCCATTGTTTCAGATCAAACAGAGGAGTCAGGGTCACAGTATTTAAAAGCTAACAATAATTAAATCTAAGCTTGCTTAACACTGAACACACACTCTTAAGGAAAGAAAATGAATTCTTTTTTTTTTTTTTCAAATCTCACCAGAGAATATGTTTCCATTGATTTTTAGAGAGAATGGAAGAGAGAGGGAGAGACAGAGAGAATCATCGATGTGAGAGAAACACATCAATTGTTGCCTCCTGCACATGCCCTGACCAGGGCGTATGCCTAGGAGGAGCCTGCAACCAAGGTACGTGGCCTTGATGGGAATCAAACCAGGGACACTTGGTCCACAAGCCAACTCTCTGTCCACTGAGCCAAACTGGCTAGAGCAGGAAAGAAAATTTTTTTTTAATAATACACTTGTGGGGGTTTTTTTGCTTTCTTAAAATATATTTTTATTGATTTCAGAGAGGAAGGAAGAGGGAGAGAGAGATAGAAACATCCATGATGAGAGGGAATCATGGATTGGCTGCCTCCTACAAGTCCCCCACTGGGGATCAAGCCCACAACCCGGGCATGTGCCCTTGACCGAAATCGAACCTGGGACCTTTCAGTTCGCAGGCCGACACTCTATGCACTGAGCCAAACCTGCTAGGGCAGGAAAGGCATTCTTAATGCTAAACTGAGTAGTTTGAATTAAAACCTTTGTCTACAAATTGTCTACAGAAGAAACCATTTTTCCCAGCATAACTAGAGAAATGTGCAGAACTCTGCTCCAATATATTGGAAAAGTTGAGGACAATTAAAAGAGTGATTCAAAAATTCAGGTTTGGAGAGCTGAGAACTCTCTAATTAGGAAACTAGGAATGGAAGGGAAACATTAACGACGCAGAGGGAATTGGCCAGCCTTCGTGACCAACCAGGGAAACAGCTTGTCGTTTCGTGCTTCCAGCCATGTCTGGCCGTAGAATGGCATTGTAATCCTCTGGGGATAAACTTTTCTCCCCTATTTATTGAGGATGCAGGCGGGGGGGGGGGGGGGGGGGGTGGGCTTGGTTCTTTGTTATACGCTCCATAAGACAAATATTAGGACCAACAAACGAATAAATGCTGAAGGAATGATGGCATTTATTCAATTAAGTGCTAAGTAACATCTACCATGGTGAGAGGGGTGGGGGGCGTTTACGGTTTGCGCTGCAGTGTATTAAGTGCAGGGACAGAGCACCCAGCACATGGAAGGACATAGGATGGGGCAAGCATCCTGGGAGACATAACTCTTGCGTGACCCTTAACATATGCAGGAGTTACGCAGGCGAAGGGAGAGGGTGGCCCAGATGGACTCTACCTGTGAATGAAATATACTGCAGGGTTTGATGAGGAGATGACGGCCAAACTGTAGGTTGGACGAGATGCTGACATGTTTTGGGTTCAAATCTAGGGAGTCTGAACTCTCAGGTAAACTGTGGGAGTGGGGAAGGGTGGTTTGCAGAGCTGGTCCCTGAAATATTTGATGCTGCAGGTTTACCACTCCTGCAAGCCTGGATTTCTTGGAAGTAAAGAGGCTGGCCCTATTGTTTGAGAGAAATTAGGTGTTAAAAATTAACACCCACTGAGGACTCTCTGGATGGACTCTGGAGGAGGAACGACTGTCCTATCAGAAGGGAAGAGCTTCGGCGCTGTCTGCTGCACAGATCCCGGGGCAGAGCTTGCCCTGTGCAGGGGTATGTGAGCCCCTCCTGGGTAAAGCAGGGGGACATGCCATGGCTTGCTGCTCCTGCCAGGGGAGACATGGTGCTTTTGAATGCACTAAAGCCGTTCTGTGCTTGCGTTATAAATCCAGGAGAGCAGGGCTGTTTCTCTCCAATCCGCCCACTACTATGCCTAACCCCGTGCGGCCTGCAATTAGGCAGACATGCCCTTAGTGAGAACTACACCACGGATAGAAGTTCCAAGTCACCAGTCAGTAGATCTACTTACATTAAAATCTACGGTTTCCTTCTTGTTTTGAATCCTCCGCTAACTACCCCTGCAACACCAGATGTTGTTATTCTGAGCCTGGCATATCATTGGAGTGACTTAACCGCGCTGTTCAATGTTTGAGGCTTTGCTATGTTTCCCTTTCTCCTTTTGATTAAGACGATGTGCTAAAAACTATATAGAAATCACAGGCTGTAAGTCTTTCAAGACACCATCTTTGCAGGAGCAAAGGAGTTCCTCCGACTAGCAGGGCCTGCTCTCCCTCTGTCTTCTCCCAACCCTACCCTCCTTGGCTCCTAACTTGCTCTCCCCTGGTGCAACTTGACATGCTGTGTCTAACTGCAGTAACACAGGCTCACAGGAGTGAGGGAAGGGCAGGCGGCAGCATGTGGACTTCATGTGTCTTTTCAACAAAGGGCATCTGTTTGCAGTGGAACACGTAGGAGCCTCCTCACTTTGTCTCTCTCTGTATGATCTCTGCCATTTTTCTTGCAACATGCAGTCCTCTCAGTCCACCTCTTGCATTCCCACATGGAAACCCACTGAGGTACAAGCAGTGTATTTTTCTACTGGAAGAAAACTCAGCCATGCTATTGCAGTGAGACTGGCCGCTGACAGCTCAGCTGGGAGGGTGAGTTTAGGGAATGGTGGAGACTGGTGAGCTGGAGAGGGCGTTTCCTGACTGAAGTGGGCAACTACCGCCCAGCGTTAGCTAATCTTTGTTTCATGGGACTGGCTTATAGACACTATGTTAACAACTCTTTCAATTGTTTTTTAAAGGAAACTGAGTTTAGGAGAAATATACTGGTTTTTAAATGTTGGGGGGGGGGGTTAACTGTGAGAGACCAGAAAATATGGCAATGGGACGGATTTTGCCTATAGATACTCTGATGGTTCAGATATGATCTAGGTCTGCTGACCATTTTGCAAATGAGAAAACAGGTCTGGAGAGATGAGCTGACCTCCTCACAGTCCTAGGATAAGCAGGATGCAAGAAAAGCAGAACAAGCAGCCTGGTTAGTGTCCTGTGTCTCAGTCCAATCTTTTGCCAGTTCCTACTCTTAAGCAGTTATTCTTACACATATGGCTTGCTTCTCAATTATATTATAATCCTCTTCATTTAGATATAGATACAAATATAGATACAGATATAGACATAGGTATAGAAAGATAGCTCTTTTGTATCTTCTGTTGTTCCTAAAAGTGTTAGGTACATAGTAGATGTTCAACAAATGCTTGGATAGATGGATAGATGGATGGATGGATGGATGGATGGACAGATGGATGGACAGATGGATGGATGGATGGATGGATGGATGGATAGAAGGACAAAGGGATGAGTTGGTAGAAGATTAAATGAACAAATGAATGAACATCTATGTATATATAAAAGCCTAAGCGACCAAATGAACAAATGACCAAACAACCGAAATAACCATTTGGTCACTACGACACTCACTGACCACCAGGGAACAGATGCTCAATGCAGGAGCTGCCCCCTGTTGGTCTGTGCACTCTTACAGTGGGAGCACCACTCAGCTAACTGACAGGCTCCAGAGGCCTGGCTCACCGCTGGTGAGCGCAGCTGCAGTGGCAAGAGCTGCAGTGGCAGGTGCAGTGGAGGTAGCAGGTGCAGTGGGGCCAGGATGAGCAGGAGCAGTGCAGCACCCAGCCAGGGATTGGGCTCCTCCCCGGCCACTTGCCACTTTGTGCACTACTCCAACCCTCATGGGATGTCAGACTGCCAGTTTTGGCCCAATCCTCATGGGTGGCCTGGCCTGCGGAGATCAGGTTGAAACAGACAGTCCGACATCCCCCACGGGGTCCCAGATTGTGAGAGGGCACAGGCCAAGCTGAGGGACCCCACTGGTGTATGAATCCATGCACCGGGCCTCTAGTAGTTTGATAATAACAAGTATCAATCAGATTGTGAGGACGGGTTGATATAGGAATGGAGAACTCTAATTTCTGGCTTATTTTAGACTCAGGTTAATTTAGCCAAATTAAGCAGCATCACTCTTCAAGTCCATCAGAGTCCACATGTGTTCCCCTACCCTGATCCCCTTTTGGTTCATCAGTTTATAAAGCGATGTACACATGAATGTTGACTGTAGCCATGCTTGTGTAAAAAAAACTGGAAACAAAGTGAAGGCAGCTCAGTGGAAGAACTGCTATATACACTGCAGTCCACCTACCATGGAATATTACACAGCTGCTGAACATGATCCATTAGAGGGAGCCAACAGGCTCGGAAGCAGCCCTACAGGCATAAATGAGTGATAATATCAAGATGCCAAAAAGTATAAAACCCCAGTTTTAAAAACCCAACCCCCATATGCATGTTGATTAGTATCTGTATCATCTGTTTAAAATTGCTATCTAAACAGAGAAAACATAAGATATACGCACTCATTTGCTAATGCAGATTGCCTTGTCATGAGAGACTAAAGAGAGGAGAAGAGGCATTGGGAGAAGGAATAATCTCTAAAAAAGTAAAAGCAAAAATGGCTTCTCCTGCCCTAGCCAGTTTGGCTCAGTGGATAGAGCGTTGGCCTGTGTACTGAAGGGTTCCAGGTTCGATTCCAGTCAAGGGCATGTGCCTTGGTTGCGGGCATATCCCCAGTGGGGGGTGTGCAGGAGGCAGCTGATCGATGTTCCTCTCTAATCAATGATTCCGACTCTCTATCCCTGTCCCTTCCTCTCTGTAAAAAAATCAATAAAATATATTTTTAAAAATGGCTTCTACTTCAGGAGCGTGAGGAAGAGAGGGAATTGGGTTCTCACGAGTGAAACTGCTCCGTCACAGAGCACGAAGGAGGTCGGACCCTTCTTGTCACACCTCTGGCCAGGTGTCATCCAGCAGAAAGAGGGATGAATGGTCCGCCCCAGAGAGAGAAGCCAATGCTCAGAAGTCCGGCTTCTTGACCCGGGGTTGGGAGTCTGTAAGGGGTGCAGGGGGCAGCTATGCAGAAGCGCTGGTGGGACCTTGGAGCTTGGCCATCCATGGTCTGGGGCGTCAGCACCGGATATTCTGGACAGTGGACCCTTCACCTCTCAAGGTGCTCCTGAGTTCAAGTTCCCGCTGTGCCCTGGTCCTTTGGTTCCGTGAGGGGGTAGGGGAGGGCAGACTCTGGTTCCGGTGCAGCTGGAGGTCAGGTTCTCTCCTCTGTGCATGCTTCAGCTACATGACTTGTGGTGTTAGTCTGTCCTCTCTGAAAAGCGCTCAGTAAACGGGATATAGGACCATGTTGAGCTAGTTCTGCAGTTACACTTTGTATTTTTATGTAATAAACTACATCCTTATGTTTTATGTTAAAGACACAGAAAGAAAGTCCCACGGACAATGGGCCATGCTGGTAAGGTTTTATTTTTTGTACATGTCAGTCCTTCCAAACATGTGTCCTGAAGATGGGGAATATCCTAGTTGCTTGAAAAAGAAAATAGTTCATTTAATGCTTGTTTAGGTCACTGTGAAATCGCACAGTGAGTTCCACCTCTGATATTGTCATATCAGTGCACTTCACACAGACCCCATGGCAAAGCTCAGACCCACACATGTGTCGGCCGGTCCTCACTCACAGCCCCTCCTCCATTTACCAGGTACAGTTTGCAGCCTGACCTTTATCTTGACTCACCCTCCTCCATCTTCCCCAAGGCTGCAGTGCAGAAACCTTTACTCTGTCTCATAATTGGCTTCCCTGTCTATTTTTCTTCTTCCCAGTCTCCACTCTCCATTTCTTTTGCGATGCCTCAGAATGCTCACATCACTGAAACATTCCTCTCTTCCCCTGTCCATGGGGAGAACCGAGGTCTCATTTCATTTACTCTCTTGAATCTCAGGGCTCTAGCCCCACAGTGTGTGGAAACTCAGTCTTTTCTGTGAAGTGCCCTTCCAAAAGATTATCCGGGCTGCCCAGCTTTACCTGCCCACTCTGAATGTCAGTCCTGGCTCTCCCTGACACCCCCATGAAGTGGTTTACTATAAAGAGACAGGGCTCAGGAACAGCCAGACAAGAGATTTGTAGAACAAGGAATGAGAAAAGAGACCAGAGCTGCCATGCCCTCTTTGAGCCTACCACTCCCCCAGAATCTCCAAGTGTTCACCAATTTGGAAGCTCTCAGAACCCCTGAAATTCCACACTCAAACACTTGGCCTACTGAGTCATCGCACACTTGTGCCTTTTACCCCAAATATTGGGACCCTATTGCTCATGAGGGCCCTGAAATTATCTTATGTAGGAAGAGAAAAACTCAAAACACGTTAAAACTGAGCAATCCAGGAGTCTCAAAGTTATTTACATGTTTAAAAAAGAATGCTATATAATAGAAATATAGTAAAAGGAACATAATAAAAAATATTTCTAGAGTATCAGGCACAGCTGAGCAAGGGGAGTCATACAAAACATCACAACCAGGACTGTGAAGGTCAGTTTCTGTGGGACTGACCTGCTTCTTTTTGGAAACTTTACTCTTTGGAGCATCTTCTAAACTGCACCTGGTAGGCTAAAACTCTCAGAGTTTAAAGAGTGCCTAATGGACAATGAGAAAACTCCCTGAGTCTGTGTAGAAATCTAATCTAATGAAAGAGTAATATGCAAATTAACTATCACTTCCAGATGCCTAAGCCATGCCCACCAGCCAAGCCACGCCAATCAGAGTGGCTGTATGCAAATTAACCCATCCTAGATGGCAGTCATTGAGCTAGAGCAAACAGGAGGCTTCCGTTGCATCAGAGATGGAGTTGAAACTGTCTGCCTAGGCCAGCTGGGCCTCTTCTCAAAGCAACAATGTTTCTATTATAGAAGCCACAGCGCTGAAGCAAACAGGAGGCTCCATTGCCTGACTGGGCCTCCACTCAAGGCAACAAAGTTTCAATTATAGAAGATAAATAAACCCCAGAAACCTGATTCCGGCCAGCCTCACTGGGATGTTGGGTCAATGGGAGCTGTGGGCAACCTGAAAACATCCCTCAGCCCCTCACCCAGGCTGGCCAGGTACTCCAGTAGGGACCTAAACCTTGAAGGGACTGTGGGCAGCCTGAAAATGGCCCTCAGCCCCTCACCCAGGCTGGCCAGGCACGCCAGCAGATGGACATCCCCTGAGGGGTTCCAGGTTGCGAGAGGGCACAGGCCGGGCTGAGGGACCCCCCCCCCCGCCCTGAGTGAACAAATTTTTGTGCACTGGGCCCCTAGTGTATTGATAAAATTAGAAAAAGCTAAAATGTACACTGAGTGTGACAACTCAGATTTTGAAATGCTGTTTTCCTCAGCTACCAAGGGAGGAGGAAAGCAGAGAGGCCAATAGAGTTCTTTGTTATGCAACTTTGGCCAAAGTATCCATTTTATAATCTGTCAACCTTCAAAAGATAAGAGAGTTATGAGCAATAAAGAAGCCTAGGGAACCCCGGAGGAAATCACTCACTTGATATCTCTCAGGAAATTATATATTAGCTGATGCACAGGTTGAGAGGGAGCTATTTAGACATGAGCAAAGCTCACAATGTTTCCTGAGAAGGGAATGCCTCCTTGATGTGCCCATGAAAATTCCCCATTGAGAAGAAGGTTTTGGGGGCAGGGGGCGGAAGGGGAGAGGGGCTCGTGGGCTTTGGGGCATTAGTGGATTTGTTGTGCTTATGGCACCAGCCCTCCCAGCCTCTGGACACCTCCAGGAAACCATTAGATTTCCCCATGCCCGTCAGCACAGTTCAGCAAACTTTATCTTTACAGGGGCCAGACAGTAAATGGTTTAGGCTCTGTGTTCCAAGAGATCGCACACCACCTATGTCACAGCCACTCAACTCTGCTATTGGAGTGTGTAAACAGTCAGTCACTATGTGGACTTGGCCTGTGGCCTACACCTTGTGGACCCTGGTCTATAGGACAGGATAAATGTCAAGGTATTTCGCTTGACAATAAAGACACTCCCCTCTCTGGTCCTTATCTGCTTTCCTAATCTATTGACCACCAAGTCTTTCAATAGGTCCCTGAGGTGTTTCAGGTGCTATGCTGAGCAGTAGGGACTCACAGGAATGTGACAAACTCCCTGCATTCAGGGCTTGCCATGTCTTGCTGGATCAAAAATTAAATACATTTGCATGGCACATAATGTTGGATACTTGTCATTACACATTTGTCCAAACTCATAGAATGTGCAACTGTGGACTCTGGATGATGATGTGTCAATGTTGTTTCATCAGTTGTAACAAATGCACCACTCTTGTCGGGATGCTGTGATAATGGGGGAGGTGGTGCATGTGTAGGGAAGGGGGCATATAGGAAACCTCTGTATTCCCACTCCATTTTTCTGTGATGCTAAAATGGCAATTTAAAAAATTCTATTAAAAAATTAAGTATTCCAATTATTAATTTATTTCAATAATAATGAATTCCATGAAGAAGACATACACGGGGCTATTTCTTCTTAAAGCAGTCTACCTGCCCAAAGTACAATCTCACTCCTATTTGTTTAATTCCTACCCCTTCTGAAAATCTCAGCGAAAGTCCCACTCCCTACCCAAAATCTTCCTCAGTTAATTTAAGCCTCATTTCTTGGTCAACAAATATTGTTCAGCACCTGTGATAATGCTGTGGTTAGAGTAAACAAGAAAGACACATCCCCTGTCCTCATAGGGCTTATTACCTGGTCCTCAATAAGTCTCCCTTGACCTGCATTAGTACTTACCATATACACTGAGTGGCCAGATTATTATGACCACCTGACATTTGTAGGCAAATTAGCTATAATTTCACACTGAAATTGCTACAGGGCCAGATCATTATAAATAGGGAAGCAGGTTGTTTACCACGACAGAAGTGATTCTTTTCTGAAGATATGGGTAAACAACGCGATTTAACAGCCTTTGAACATGGGATGTATATACATACACTGAGTGGCCAGATTATTGTGACCACCCCATCAGTACTTTGTTGGGGTACCTTTTGCCTTCAATACTGCAGCGATTCTTCTTGGCAGTGACTCCACGAGATGTTGAAAGGTGATGCGAGGAATCTGACACCATGCCTGATGAATAGCACTGTCCAGTTCTGTGAGATTTGATGGCTGTGGAACCAGCTGCCTGATGGCTCTTTTAACTTTGTACCACACATGCTCAATTGGATTGAGATCTGGTGATTGTGGGGGCCACCTAAGCAAGGTAAAGGCTCCCTCATGTTCTTGAAACCCCTCCTGCACAATATGAGCACCATGGCATGGGGGTGCATTGTCTTGTTGGAAGAAGCCATCTCCACTGGGATATGCCATCAATGTGATAGAATTAACTTGATTAGCAATGATACTTAGGTATTTCGTGCTATTCAGATGTTATTCTACATGAATTAAAGGGTCCAAATCGTGCTAGGAAAGTATACCCCAAACCATAACACTGCCCCCACTAGCTAGAAGGGTTGTACTCATGCATGTGCGGTACATGCTTTCATGCTGTTTCCTCCAAATTCTCACTCTGCCATCTGCATGATGCAACTGGAAATGTGATTCATTGGACCACATGACTTTTTTCCAATGCTCGACCGTCCAATCCTTGTGTTCCTATGCAAATTGAAGATGTATTACCTTGGTAACTGTAGACAGCAAAGGTGTTCAAACAGGCCTTCGGCTTCCATATCCCATATGATGCAGTGTGTGGCTAATTTGCCTACAAACATCAAGTGGTCATAATAATCTGGCCACACAGTATATACCAGTTGTTGTGCATACAGAATAAACTAACATGTATTTGATGCCAAGGCCTCTCTCTAGCTAAACCATAAGGAATAGTTTATTCCACGTACCTATTCCTCAGGGCCTGATAAAAGAGAAAGGAAAACATCAGAAAAATAGCAAGAAGGAGCTTTGAATATTCAAAAGCAAAAACCCTTAAATCCATGTTAAATAATTCAGTAGACAACAACAATTGGTTTCATACAAACAGATTGAGGGTGAATAAAATTTATAAGTAGATAAAGGAAGATACAGTTATCTAGACCAGGGCTGGCAAACTTTCTATACAGGGCCAAATAAAAAAGAGTTGAGACTGTATCGGCCACACATAAGTCTCTATCATCCTCATCCTCCTCCTCCTTCTTTTCCTTCTTTCTTTTTCTTATTTTATAAATCTTAAAAATATAAAAACCATTCTTAGACTAGCAAAGACAAGCCATGGAGCCAGCAATTTGCTGAGTCTCCGTCCTCCACAGACAGAACGGTACAGAGAGCTGTCAATTATTCCCATCTGTTTAATCTGGGAAGGCTCTGGAGAAGAGGCAGTGGTATTTTGAGACCTTGAGTGAGAGCCGAGCCTTGGCTTGACCGCAAGGTAGCAAGGGAGCAGAATGACCTAATGGAAAGGAGCTGGGCTGAGAGTCAACAGACCTGAATCGGCGTCCTGGCTCGAGGGCTGTCTGTGTGGCTTTGGCCAAGTCGCCCCCGTGCCTCCAGTAACTTCTGTGAGTTATCGCCATGAAAAACGAGCAGAAAAGCAACTTATTGTGAGAATAAGATGAGATCATATCAGAGCACTTTGGAAACTGACAAGCATCCCAGTAAGACCTTGATAAAATTAGTAAAAGCCAAAAATGTAAGCTAAACTTGAAGGTTCCAAATTCAAAATGTCACATTATTTAGCCAGCAAGAGAGGAGACGAAATGTGAGAGTCAAATAGGATTCTTTATTATATGGCCTTAGCCAAAATATCTATTTTATAAGCTGCAAGCCTTCAGAAGATAATAGAGTTGTGAGCAGGAAAGACAGCTGGGGATCCCTGAGGAGGATACACAGAACCCATTGGTATGACGCCACGAGTGTGTGGAGAAGCTCTCAACCCTCGCATGGTCTCCCCCAAAGGCTGCCTTCACGATCTGGGTGCAGGACGCCCTAGAGGTAGTCTCCTCTCCTCCAGCACCCCAAGCAGAGGAAACCTGCTCACCTTCAGACAAGGAAAACGTAAAGTTCCCCCAAAAAGATCGTGGAGACAGAACAGCTTTTGGTTTACAACTTTTGGCTTTTAACGAGCAGGGCCTGATATAGCCCCTCGCCTCTTCCCAGAAAAGTACTGCTAAAGACAAAAACAAAAATCCCCAAGTTCCCCCGGAGCCTCCATATTGGGGAGATTGAAACCGCCTGTCCATGGAATGTTTTGAAATTATCTACTAACCAAGAAGGCTGATGGCATAAATAACGGAAGACAGTTGGTGGCAAGCCCACTGGCATTGCGTGACACAGGGTGCCATCAGTCCAAATGACAGTAAGGAAGACCTCCTTACTTTCCTTCTGTTGGCAGTCTTGCTCGGTGTTATGGGTGTAATTGTGTCCCCTCAAAAGGATGTGTTAAATTTCTAACTCCTGGTACCTTAGAATGTTACCTCGGAAATGGGGCCTTGATAGAGGTAATCAGGTTAAAATGGGCTGTTAGGATAGGCCCTAATGCAGTCTGACTGGTGTTCATCTAGAAAGAGTAAATGTGGACACTGAGGCCCACAAGAGCAGAAGGAAGACAAAGTGAAGAGACATAGATCAATGTCATGTGAAAATTACATGATGAACTGGAGCAACTACAAGCCAAAGATTGCCAGTAAATCAACCAAAAGCTAGGAGAGAGACAGGGGACAGATTCTCCCTTGCAGCCCTCAGAGAGAAGCAAGCAACTGACACCTTAATTTTAGACTTCTAGCCTCCAAAGCTGTGAGACAATGCATTTCCGTTCTTCTAACCACTCAGTTGTGGTACTTTGTATGTTAACCTCAAAAGACTAAGGTCAGATACTTAAGGCTTGAAACAATGAGCCAGTCAAGATGGCAGAATAAGTAAATGCAAAACTCACATCCTCCCATGACCACAAGAAAATGACAACTATATTAAAGAACAACCATCACTGAAAACCAACTGAATTCTAGGTGAGCAGGTATATCCTATAACTAAGGGTACACAGAAGAAGGAAGAATGAAGACTTGGAATAGACTGGTCCCACACCCATGTGTGACAGGTAAAGATCAGAAAGGATATCTCAGCAGTGGAGGTCCATGAAGATCAAGGAGTCCCAGCCCCCTCCCACTATGGACAAGTGGCTACTGGGGCCGCTCTCTCCAGACAGGCGCTGAGGGAGGCCTAGGGCTGGTGGGTGGGAAGCCTGGGGGCCCTGGTAAGCCTCCCCCAGTGGGAGTAGAGGGGAGTGGAGGGGGATGGAGTGGGGGGGGGTCCATTTAAACTAATAGAAATGCTCAGTGGAAAAAAAAGGAAGGAATGAGGGAAGAAGTTTATAAAAGAGTCAGTGGACAGCAGAGTTAAAGAAGGAAAGAGCATGTATGAGTAAACTATAGGAGCTATAATAAAAATCAAGTATAGTTGTGTACTAGGGATAGATTTTAAAAGTAGACATAAGAAAAAAAAGATAAGTGATAGTGGATAATTAGGCAGGTAGCTAGATAGGTATTAAAACAGTGCAAGTAAGTAGAGAAGAATGTATGGCAAAGGTAGGATGAGAGAGAAACAGGAAGAGAAGAAAAGTTTTAAAGGGGGAGCTGGTAAAGCTTAAAAGGAGAATGGGAAGAAGGAAGGAATGGAGAAGGGAGCAAAGCAGGTCCAAGGGAGAAAGTGAAGAAAAAAATTAAAGTGGGAAGGAAGAAAAAGGGGAGAGAGGGCAAGGGTAAAGATAAAGGAAAAAAGGAATGTGGGGAGGGAAGGAGGGTAATAGAAAAATAGGAAGAAGGATGATGGAACAGAAGTAGGAAATAAGGAGGAAAGAAAAATTTATAAATGATGAGTCAGTAGGAAAAGTGTTACATAAAGGAGAAAAATTGTGTAAGAGGAAGAAGTCAATAAGGAAGTCAAATACAATTGTGTGTGAAGGGGATAAGATTAAAAAAGAAAGTTAATAGTGGTGACCTGGCCGGCAGGGGAGGGCAGTTAGGGGGATCAGGCAGGCAGGCAGGCAGGCTGAGTGGTTAGAGCAGGCAGGCAGGTTAGCAGTTAAGAGCCAGAGGTCCTGGATTGTGAGAGGGATGTCCAACTGTCAGTTGCTGAGAACTCCCATATTGGAGAGGGTGCAGGTCAGACTGAGGGACCCCTCCCCCACCCCTGTGCACTAATTTCATGCACCAGGCCTCTAGTAAATATACATCTATCAACAATTATTTTAAATACAAATGTATTAAATACTCCAACCAAGAGATACAGGGTGACTGAATGGATAAGAAAACAAGACCTTTACATATGTTGTCTAAAAGAGACTCACTTTAGATTGAAAGGCACACAGACTGAAAGAAAAGGAATGAAAAAAGATATTTCATGAAAATTTTTTTAAAAGCTGGGGTAACAAGTTATACCAGACAACATACACGTTAAAACAAAAGCTATACAAAGAGACAAAAAGGGACCCACAAATTTCACTTTGGGGTGTCTGAAGAAACCCAAAACACTAATCTGGAAAAACATATGCATCCATATGCTCACTGCAGCATTAGTTTTAATAGCCAAGATATGGAAACAACCTAAGTGCCCAACAATAGATGCATGGATAGAGAAGATAAATAAAGAACATATACAATGGAATATAACGGTGACATGCATGGACCCAGCAAGTGTTGTGCTGAGTGAAACAGGTCAGACAGAGAAGACAACTACTATATGATTTCGCTTACATGCAGAATTTAAAGAACAAAATAAACAAATAAATCAGAAATAGACTAATAGAAACAGAGAACATTTTTGACAGTTGTTGAGGTTGGTGGTAAGAAGTTTGGGTGAAAAAGGTGAAGGAAATAAAAAGCACAAATTGGTAGTTATAAAATAGTCACAAAGATGTAAAGTACAGCATAGGGAAATATAGTCAATAATATTGTGATAACATTGTATGCTGTCAGATGGGTACTAGATTTATTGGGGTGGTCACTTTGTAAGTTGCATAAATGTCTAATCACTGGGTTGTAGACCTGAATCTAATACAATATTGTATGTCCACTGTAACTAAAAAATTAAAATTTTTATTTTCAAAGAGCACTTATAACAATGGCAGTTTTCTCTCCACTGAGTAAGAAATACCTTTTACAGGCAGTAGAAGGCTCTTTTCCCAACTCCATTCACATACAGCAAGAGGTTGTTGAGAACACATCAACCTAAGCTAATATGGCCGCTCACAATTTCTAGGTTCTTTTTGGTGACTACCAGCAAGTTCCAATAATTAGAGGTCCATGAGGCCTCTAGTTCTGCCCCTACCTTATGTCCTGATGTATGTAACAGTGAAATCAAAAATCTCAAATCAAATCCTAGCACACATTAAAATACTGCTAATGACCAGAAACAAAAACAGATAGACAACTAACTGGGTGAAGTCCCAGCCCCCTGTCCTTTAGGCACGTGATTAGTACTTAGCATGAAATTTTCACTCCAAGCAAATATTGTGATTCTAGAGGCAGAATTTAGCTAAAAATCTAGTCTGATCAGATGATGAAACACTCCATCAAGTGATGTACCCAGATCTGAATCAAGTCCTATTCTGAAGGAGGCACTGCAGAGTTGGCTCAAGAAGTAGACCTGGTCTGAAAAATAAGCCCATCAAAGAAACTGAGGAAGTTACTAAAGCATTATGTCCTAAAAAGAAGTTCCTACAGACAATTTTATAGTCAAGTCAAACTTTCAAGGAACAGATAATCCACATGCAATGTAAACTGTTTCTGAATAGTAAAAAAAAAATAATAATAACATGTTAAATGTCCACTACAGCTAAGGGTAATCTAAATACCAAAACCTCACAAAGATAGCACCCCAAAAAAGAACTATAAACCAAACCACCATGAGCACAAATTCCTAAACACTAAATCAAACATCAGCCAATGGAATGAAATCATATATTAAAAGGTCATTCACCATAATTAACTGAGGTTATCAAGGAATGCTAAAATATTTTAATACTAGGAAACCAATTAACAAAATACCTCCTGGATAGATGTGGAATAATCTCAGTAGATACTAAAAAGGCACTTATTAAAATGCAGTACATAGCCAGGCCAGCATAGCTCAGTGGTTGAGTATCATCCTATGAACCAGGAGGTCACGGCTCGATTCCTGATTGGGGCACATGCCCAGGTTGCCAGCTCGACCTCTGGGGTGTGCAGGAGCAGCCAGTCAATGATTCTTTCTAATCATTGATGCTTCTATCTTTTTCTCCCTCTCTCTTCTTCTCTGAAATCAATAAAAAATATATTTTAAAAATAAAACAAAATGCATCACATCTAATAAAAACTCAAAGAAAAGTAGAAGCAGAAAATGATTTGACAAGTCTTATCTTAAGAATCAAACACTGAACACTTTCTTATTAGAATCATCAAAAAGAAATGTTAGCTATCATATTATTATTTAAATTGTTATGGAAATCTGATTGATTAAATAAGCTGTAAGATGTAAATTATAATCATAGTAGAAAATCAAAATTATTATTAGAAATCTAAACTAATAAAAGCGAAATATTAAAATTAACCGTTTCTCCGAGACAGGGTAAGCCACGCCCACCAGCCAATCAGAGCAGCTGTATGCAAATTAGCCCAGCCAACATGGCGGCCGCCACTCACGGACCTGAGTAAACAGCCCTTTCCATTGTGGCAGCAGCGAAAGTGAAGCTGCGTCCCTCAGCTCAGCTCCGATTAAACTGCCTCTAGCGAAACACAGCTTTTTGAAACTTTGTAACAATCACAGAATCCTCCGGAGCTGAAGGAAAGAGCAGCTCCGGCCTAACCAGTAAAAATAACAATTGTTTCATTATAGACGCTGCGAGGTGAAGCAGAGGCTTCGTTAGTAGTTAGAAGGCCGCCTTAAAGGAACAGTGTATCAATTACAGTGTATCAAGGAACAGTATCAATTATAGGAGAAAAAACTCCAG
>PVJC01014817.1:0-21710 GCA_004026665.1 Murina feae
GGCTGAAGGACTCCCTCCACCCCGAGTGCACAAATTTTTGTGCACCGGGCCCCTAGTCTTAGTATAATAAACAATAGATTATATGCCTAGAAAAAGATTAGAATTATAAATAATAGTACGCTAACAGAGGCAATCTCCAATGATATATTTAAATTTCATTCAGACATTTGTTTTATGTATGTGATATGTCAGGCACTACAGGACAATGAAAGCCTTGTCTGCCACCTCAGGGTGAGGAACATAGACATTAAACATATACAAATGTACTCAAAACCAAATCCTATATAATAAAACCCTAATGTGCAAATTGACTGAATGACAGAATGATCCCTCACTATGATGCTCTCTGACCACCAGGGGACAGAAACTCAATGCAGGAGCTGCCCCCTAGTGGTCAGTGCACTCCCACAGGAGATTGCCACTCAGCCAGAAGCAGGGCTCAGGGCTGGTAAGTGCAGTGGAGGTGGTGGGAGCCTCTCCCACCTCTATGGCAGTGCTAAGGTCCCCAGGGAGATGTCTGACTACTGGGCCATGGAGCAGGCCTAAGCCTGCAGTGGGATACCCCCTGGGGGGTCCTGGATTACAAGTGGCTCAGGCTGGGCTGATGGACCCTCCACTGCCCCACCAGTGCACAAATGCCATGCACCAGGCTTTTAGTATAGTATATTCAAGGAATTGATTAAAAAAAATAGGCTGAGAGGCTGTAACATGACCATATGGACTAAACTCTGTATACTGCCCCTACCCCCAATCGTATGTTGAAGTTTTAATTCCCAGTACTCCAGAATATATTTGTAGATAGGCTCTTTAATGAAGCAAAGTAAAATAAAGCTGTCAGGGTGGGCTTTCTTTCAATCTGACTGGTGACCTTATAAAACAGGAAGTTTGAATATGTAGGAGACACCTGGGATGGACATGTACCGTAAAAAGTCCATGTGAGGACACAATGAGAAGGCAAGCCAAGGTGAGAGGCCTCAGAAAAAACAACATCCCAACCTTGATCTTCTAGCCTCCAGAATTGTGAGAAAAGAAATGTCTGCTGTATGAGACACTTAGTCTGTGTTACTTCGTTATGGCAGCCTTAGCAAACAAATAAAATGATCCTATGAAGTAAGATGGCATATTAGTTTCCTGTGGCTACTGTAACAAAGTATCACTAACTTGGTGGCTTAAAATAATGGAAATTCATTTATTCATTTTCTCTCAGTGCTGGAGCCTAGAAGTCCAAAATCAAAGTGTCAGCAGGGCTGCACTCCTTCCCAAGGCTCTAGGGAAGAATCTGTTCCTTGCCTCTTCCAGCTTCTGGAAGATTCCTTGTTTGAGACTGCATCACTCCAATCTCTGTCTCTGTGGTCCCACTGCTCTTCCTTTTCTGTGTATTCTGCTCTGTGTGTCTCTTTTATAAGGACAATTCACTTGTTGAAATGCAAAACCATTGTTTTAGACTGTGAAGTTCCATTGGATGTAGTCTCTTCCCAAGTAACACAGGATGACCTCCTTTTCTCAAAATGCTTAATTTTATCTGCAAAGACCACTTGTCCCAAATAAGCTAATATTTGTAGGTTCCATGGATTAGGATTTGGACTTATCTTTGGGGGGGGGGCTGTCACTCAGCCCACTAAAGATGGCATCATCCCCATTTTAGAGATGATGAAGCTGAGGGTGAGAGGTGATTTGTCTTCCCCCACCAGCTAGTTCATCTTGAGGTACAAATTCTGGGAACAGGGATATAATCACAGAGGTTTCTCTCTGAACCAATGACTAGCCTTGCTCAGGAGAGTGGAGCAGGTGTATATTTACAGTTTTGTTTTGTTTTTTTTTCTGCCTTTATTAGTCAAGAAAATAAAAACACCCTGAGTATTTCAAAGATGGGGAATGCAATGTAGGCAGTTGTCCCACTGTTGCTAGAAGAGATGAGAAGCACACAGGGGGCTGTGAGGCAGCCCAGAAATTTCCAGCAGCAGAAAGCTATGAAAAATCTTGGAATAGAGGGACAAAGAAAAGAGCAGTAGAAGCAGATCTCTGGAGCTAGGTTAACCCAGAGAGTCAGGAAATGTGGTAGACTTACCTTGTGGCAGCTGGAATTTGAGAAACAAGTACAGCCATTGCTAGAGAAATCGCCCAACACAGAAAACGAAAGGGAAAAACACCCTATCTTCTCCTTTCCTCTAGTCTCTCATCCACGTCTACTATTAATCCAGCACAACCAGGAACCAGGGAACACAGAGCTTGGGGAATGTAACCTAAAGGGGCCAGCATCCCTGCAATATGCAGCAGAGCCTCGATGTTTCAAGGGACAGATCTGAGTGCAAACAGGCCTAGGATTAGCACACACCTGCAGTCATGCCTTTTCTAGTGAAAGCACATTGAGATTCTTAGGGGAGACAACCCCTTCCCTCCTTACCTAATCCAGAATTTGTTTTTTTTTTTTTAAATACATTTTTTATTGATTTCAGAGAGGAAGGGAGAGGGAGAGAGAGATAGAAACATCAATTATGGGAGAGAACCACTGATTGGCTGCCTCTTGCACACCCCTTACTGGGGATAAGCCTGCAACCTGGGCATGTGCCCTTCTCAGGAATGAAACCTGGGACCCTTGATTCCACAGGCTGACACTCTATCCACTGATCCAAACCAGCTACGGCCCCAGATTTGTTTTTTATTTGATAACTGGAGGCCTGGTGTATAAAAATTCGTAGACTCCGGGGAGTCCCTCAGCATGGCCTGCGCCCTCTTGCAGTCCTGGAACCCTCAGGGGATGTCCAACTGACAGTTTAGGCCTGCTCCTCTGCAGGAGGTGACTATCAGGCTTATTGGACGATGGTGCCACCTGGTGAGTGGCCGGCCCTTCTGTCCCTCCACTGCTGACCCCTGATTGCCATCCACTCCCTCTGCCCGCTGGTACCTGACTTGGCTGACCTAGAGCTGCCCACTTGCTGAACTCCCTACCTCCCACTCTCCTGCTGAGCAGGTTGTTCCTCCATTCCATCTATTTGCATGTTAGATTTTTATTATATAGAATACTAACCTTCAGTGCTTCCTGGAGCTTGCATAATTCACTTTTCAAAATGCAAAACTTTTATTTTACACTATGAAGTTCTTGATGGCAGAAACAGGAAGGAAAGATGTTGTCTTTCAATACTTCTAAACTCTAACATTAAAAACACACAGAAGCCTGACTCTGATGAGCGATAAGGATAAAAAAAGAGGACAAGGAAGTGGTCTTGATTTATAGAAACAAAGATAAACATGACCCCATAATTTCATCCTATTTGAGCTTAGCCCAGGTGCTGTGGTGACCTGAGTGCACACACATAGCAAGTGTGTAGTGCTGAAAACAGGTATGTCAAACCCATACCTGGGCTATGCAGTTCTGGCACCAGTTGTATATAGACCGTCCTCTATTTGTCCAAAGTTTTACCGCATATTTTATACTAGGAAATTTTAAATTCCAGCATGATCTTAGCCTGGTTCTTATAAGAGGTGTGTTTGTTGAAGAAGTAACCACTCTGTGGGAAAAACAAAGCCAAAAAAAGCAAAAACTCTTGAGTTGGAATAAAAGCCTCTGATTAAACAATAATCTCTTTTTGTAGTAGAAGTCAGGAACAGAGACTTCCTAAAGTCAAATTCTGGGATTCATTTATGCAACAAATATTTGTTGAATAAATAAACAATAACAAATAAAATAAATTAAATAACAAATAAGAATGAGGGATTCAGTAATGAAAACATAGACAAAAACTCTACCCTCGTGGAGTTTACAGTTTAATGGAAGATGAAAATAAGCAAATAAATAACATATGTGGGTTGTTAGTGCATAAATGCTAAGAAGACAAAGATAAAGTGAGAGAGAGGGAATGCAAAATGTTGAGTGGAGATGAAATTTTTGATACGGTAGCCAGGGAAAGTCTCACTGAGAAGACTTTGAGGGGTGAGGTAACCCTAAAGGAAATAAAGAAGCCAGCAATTCAAATATCTGGAAGAAGAGCATTCAGGGAGGAGTGAGTGCAAAGGCCCTGAGGTGGAAGTTTATTGAGTTGTCTGAGGAATAGCAAGGAGGCCAGGATGACTTGGGTGGAGAAATAGAAGGGAGAAGGATTAAGAAATAATGTCAGAGTCAGATCATAAAGGCTGGGGGTCATACTATGGATTTTAATTTTTACTCTCAGAGAGGAAGATATTAAAAAGCTTTAAGTAGAGAAGCAATATGACATGATTTTAACAGGCTTACTACAGAGGGCGAGAAGGCAGATGCAGAAAGACCACGTAGGGACTTTCTCAATATTGAGTAGAAATGGAAAAGAGGTTGATGTCATGGTAACTGCATTTTGAGGGCCTGTTTGTTTTAATTTTTTCTGTAAAAAGATCTAAAACAACAAAATGTATAAATTGTTATTGTGACACATTGATGTTTCTCTCTCTCTCCCTTTCTCTTCCTTTCTAAAATCAATAAACATATATTTTAAAAAAGAGATCAACATGCAAACCTCAATATCTTTCCTACATACCACAAATAACAACAACAAAAAATCAGAGAACCCGTTTACAATAAATACATAAAGTACCTAAGAATAAACTTTAAAAAACATGTTAAGACCTATATAATAAAAACATTAAACTCTTCTAAAGGTCAATAAGAGAATACAGATGAGATATTCTGACCCTAGAATTTTGTAAAGATGTCAATTCTCCTCAAATTAAACCTACTGATGCAATGCAAGCCTATTCAAATTCCAAGATAGTTTTTTTTATTGATTTTAGAGAGAAGAAAAAGATGCAGCAATATAAGAAAGAAACATCTGTGTGAGCAAGAAATATCAATGGGTTGCCTACAAACCACTTCTGACCAGAAATAAACCCGAAATATGGGTATGTGCCCTGACCGGGAATTGAACACACCACCCTTTGGTGGATAGAATAATGCGCCCACCAAGTGAGTCACATCAGGCAGAGCCGAAAATAGTTTTTAAACAAAAACTGGCCAGCTGACATTTGGTAAAGAAAATGTGCAATAATTGCTATGAAATTTATGAAAAAGAAGATAAAAATATCAGGAGCTTTCCCTACCAGATGTCAAAATATAAAGGAATTGTAATTAACAGTGATACTGCTATTAACTAGTGATACAGAAAAAGATAACAACAGAATAGAGTCCTGACAAAGAATTTTAGATCAGTAAAGAAAGAGCCACTCAATAAAAAAATTTTAAAACAATTGGATCTTCATGTAAAAAGAAAAGCAGTCAACCACACTAAAAACGAAGTCAATGATCAAGTTAAAAATCTTAACTAGTAAAAGCGTAATTTTAAAATTAACTGTTTCTTCGGGATGCCTAAGCCACGCCCACCAGCCAATCAGAGTGATTGTATACAAATTAGCCTAGCCATGATGGCAGAGGCCACAGCCCGGGTTTGCGGCTTTTCTGGGACTGCGACCTCTGCCATCTTTGGAGCATCTGTCCTGGGAAAGCATCCCATGCCCTGAGCCTGCGGATGACTTCTCAGGCAGAAGCCTCCTGGGGCGGGACTAGCCAGCCGGCCCTGGGAGGCCATCAGGTGGCCAGGGGCACAGGCAGAGAGGCCTGAAACCTCCCTGCATGTGCCACGGCCACCCAATCGCTTACCAGGCGGATGGCCCGGAGGGTCAGTGGGAGCTGTGGCCAGGCTGAAAACTGCCGTCAGCTCCTCACCCAGGCTTGCCACACCCCCTGGGGTGAAGGTCCCCACTGGGGAGCTTAGCCAGCCTTCAAAGAGACATTGGCCCCTCACCCAGGCTGGCCAGGCACACCAGCAGGTGGACATCCCCAGAGGGGTTCCAGACTGCGAGAGGGCACAGGCCGGGCTGAGGTACCTCCCCTCCCCAGTGCACAAATTTTTGTGCACCAGGCCCTTGGTTAGAAATAACAATAAATGTTATGAAAAGTACTAAAAATTCAGATTACTTATATACTATGAGATGATAAAGGCCTCACTGACAAAATCCACACCCCATAAGCCATGGGAAGACTGTCAGATATGGTGACAGACTATCTACACACATCCTACTCTTCAAAGCCCTTGCCCTCTTACACCCTCAACTGTCTTCTTCCTGTCGATTTTTGGAATTCATTTTATATTAAACCAGAGGTTCAGCACATGAAATCACCTAAGACCCAAACCCACCACGCTGCGAGACCTATCAATGCACCTCCCGGTGACTGGTCATTTGGTTGCTATGGCATTAAAGCCACTGGCCTTTTGTAATAGAGATAACTTAATCCTTTCAGTGGCTTTCATTGAATTTCAATGTTTCAAATATTCCCCAGTGTTTTCTTGGGTTTTTTTTTTTTTTGTTGTTGTTGTTGTTGTTAATCCTCACCTAAGGATATTTTCCCCATTATTTTTCCAGAGAGAGAAGAGAAGAAGGCAAAGGGTGGAAGAGAGAGAGAGAGAGAGAGAGAGAAATAGAGAGAGAGAGAGAGAGAGAGAGAGAGAGAGAGAGAGAGAGAGAGAGAAAGAGAGAGAAAGAGAGAGAGAGCGCAATGGATGTGAGACTCACACCACTGGTTGCCTCCCACATGGCATCACAAGCCAGGTATGTGCCCTGGACCAGGAATCAAACCTGTGACCATTTGGTGTGTGGGGCAATGCTCTAACCACCGAACAAAACAAGGTCCCAGTGTTTTTGTCTTTAAGGAGAGAGAACAGCAGAGTAAGAAGCACATGATTTGTAGTCACTCTCACTAAAAATCAATTTTAAAAAATATTTAAAAATAATAATAAGCCCAGGCCAATGTTCCTCAGTGGTTAGAGAGTCAGCCCTGCCACCAAAGAAATGCAGGTTCAATTCCCAGTCAAAGTCACGTACCTGCATTGCATGTTCAATCTCTGGCCTGGTGGGAACTCCTGCAGGAAGCAATCAATAAATGTGTCTTTCACCTCTTTCTCTCTCTCTCTTTTCCCCTTGCTTCTCTCCCTTCTCTCTCTCTCTAAAAGAAAGCAATGGGGAAAAAATGTCCTTGGGTGAAGATTTTTTTAAAAATAAATTAAAATACTGCCTTTTAATTTCTTCTAGTACTTCTATGTCTTTTTTACACTTATGTAAATACTAGTGGTCCCATGCATGAAATTCCTGAACTAGAGTGGGGCGTCGCTCAGTTCAGCCAGCACCCTCTCACAGTCTGTGACTGTTGGCTCCTAACCACATGTCTGTCTGCCTGCCTGATCACTCCTTACAGCTCACATGCCTGCCTGATCACCTCTAACAGCCTCTGCCTCAGACCTCCATTTGGACTTTGGATTTAACAGATGAAATTTCTGGTCCATATGTCATATGTGAAAAATAAAACCCTGTTAATTTTAAAATGCTATTAAGCAAAGTTTGCTTATAATTATATTAACAGGTTACTTTTTGTTATTAACTCACTATTACTTTAAACAAATTTTAGCAAATAGGTCATATGCTAGAAAAAACACTGTAGTAATATTTTTGTAAATAAATATTATAAATCTATAACTATAGTCTACATATTTAAATCCAAGAGTCACTCCTTATAAAAAATGATTGGGAAATGATTAGGAAGTAATTACACTGCATGAGTTCCTGCAGCAGTTTTAATGTGTGCAGGCACAGTTCTGAGGTGTGCTAACCCCCAGTCCATTGCATTTGTTTACTCTCTGTGACTAGTGAACACATGCATTTACTTGTCCTGTTCAGTATAAATTTAAAATTGCAGAAATACATACCGAAAATTTTTCTGTGAAATTAAACTTTTCATATGTAATTTTAATTACACAAATGAGACTACATAGGTAAAAACAGGTAATCTAAAACGTAATTCTAAAATTTGTTTAAAATAACAGTGAATTAATAACAAAATGTCATTTTAACATACGCATTTGGAAAACCTATTTTATCATTTAATAGACTTTTGCCTTTAAAGGACACCCCATTGCTCAAATTAGTTTGCTATATCCAGGTTTTCCTGCTAATTTGCAGGAAGGACTCATATATTCTACCTTTCATCAGCCTTCAAGGAGACTAGTGCCCTTACCCTAAGACCATGTGGCCTTCCCTACTCTTTCCCCAGAGCCTCCATCAGCAGCAGAAACACATACAATCAAGACTTCTCCCTCTACACAATCTCCTTAAAGGAGTAGTGGCAACAGACACATTTGTGTCAGTCCCATTCTATTTCAGCTTTGGCTAAGGAGCCATTTTTGCAAAATCTAGGCAAAGTATCCGGATAAATAACTATTCTGTCCAAATTTGATGGCTTCCTCACTGTTAAATGAGGAGAGTGAAATAGATGAGTTATATATTCTTCTGTATTTTTTTTTCTTTTTTTCAGGGAAGGGCATTTTATTTATTATTATTATTATTATTTTATTTTATTATTATTATTATTATTATTATTGCCAATATACAAAATAAATCTATTATCAGATTGTAGATACAAAATAATTAACCATTTACATGCAATACATACTAATATTTCAAGAAAAATTATTTTAAATATAATAATGTTACATGGAATAAACATTAACATTTCAAGAAACTATATTTTAAATATAATAATATTACCAAAACTGTACTAACATAGTATAATATCACAAAAGTTATAGAAAATATTAAAATATGCAAATAATAGGATTACTTCTAAAATACTTTTTCTCTCTGGCTCTATTTTGGTTCATCAGTTTATGTTGTTCATTTTATTTCACAAATGAGTGAGATCCTGTGATATTTATCTTTCCCCACCTGACTTATTTTGCTTAGCATGTTGATATCCAGGTCCATCCATACTGTTGCAAATGGTAAGAGTTCCCTCTTTTTTATAGCAGCATAGTATTCCATTCTATAGCTTACCACAGTTTTTTAATTCACTCATCTGCTGTGAGCATTTAGGCTATTCCCAAATCTTAGCTATTGTAGATTGTGCTGTTATGAATAAAGGGCATACATCCTTTCTGCTTGTGATTTCTGGTTTGTTGGGACATATTCTTGAAGTGGGATCACTGGGTCAAATGGGAGCTACATTTTTAAATTTTTTAGAGAAGTTCATACTGTTTTCCACAGTGGCTGCACCAGTCTGCATTCCCACCAGCAGTGCAAGAGGGTTTCTGTTTCTCCTCACCCTCAACTGTCAGCACTTGTTTGTTGATTTGTTTATGATTTCCATTCTGACAGGGATGAGATGATATCTCATTATGATTTGCATCTCTCTGAAGATTAGTGACTTTAAGCATGTTTTCATATGTCTCTTGGCCTTCTGTATGTCCTCTTTCAAAAAGTGTCTACTTTGGTCCTTTGTCTATTTTTTGATTGGATTGTTTATCTTCTTTTGTTAAGTTGTATGTATTCTCTGTGGAGATTAAACCCTTATCTGAGATAGCTTTGGCAAATATGTTCCCTGTATTTTTTTAATAACGAAATTACTCCCAGACCATAAGTTTTGGGTTGTTTTTTGGTTGTTGTTGTTGTTCCTCTGAGATACCTTTTTCTTCTGTGCAACCTCCTTTTATGTTTTATAAATAA
This sequence comes from Murina feae, assembly GCA_004026665.1. NCBI lineage: Eukaryota > Metazoa > Chordata > Mammalia > Chiroptera > Vespertilionidae > Murina > Murina feae. The sequence continues at coordinate 9,517 of PVJC01014817.1, forward strand.
TCTGTTCTTTTCCAATAGGGATTATCTCACTGTGGCAGGGAGAGCTCAGGTATGGGTTAATCTGCCCATGAGCTCAGTAAGTTTTGCACTGCCTCTTGGGAGCTTTGTTCACCTGGATGTACTGAATGACCAGCGAATACACATCTAAACCCTTAAGTTTGTGTTGATGCCTTCATTTTTAAGTGCGTGCAGCAAGAATTCAGCACTCCTTTTAGGCCACTGTCTTTGCACCCAGCCCCACTCTTTAGCCTGGGCACACCTACTAACTCCACCATTGTAATGACAGAATGGCACACATTGCTTGTGTAAAGTGACATCCCTCACTTGTTTGGTGGTTTTTTGAAAATGTATACCCTTAATGGCATGAGCAGTTTCACAAGTGTGCTTAAAGTGAACAAACAGGTTTAAACCTCTGGATTTCCATGATTTTGTTAGGTTTTCTGACTCAAGTGAATGATGAACCATTTTCAGAGGTCACCTCTGGACACTTAGAGGAAGTTCCTCTAGTTCTACAATTCTACTTTAAAAATCACCAGACCCATATTTACCTTGAGCTTTCTTTTGTAGCCTCCTTTCTGTGACAAGTCTGTTTTGGGAGAAAACAACATCATGATTATTCATCACTGTGACCACTCTAAAGCTTTGATTCCTTCCATTTTAAACTGGGATGATTACTTTTTTGAGGACAGAAACTCTCCCTAGTCCTTTTACTCTTCCGTAGTCTTAACTTAGGACATTGCATGCAGCTGGCAATGCAGTTTATTGGCTGTTTCAGACAATATTCAGCAGTTAATTCCCAATAAAAATTCTTAGAAGTAGAAAGGAAAATGAAAGTATCTACCAGGAACCTACACAGCAGCTTTGTTTTAGGTCAAGGAAAAGATTGAATGCTAGTTATTACTGTTACTATTCATCATTGTTGAGGAGGTCCTAATCAATTTAATAAGAAAAATGAAGTAGTGGGGAAAAAAGAGAGAAAACATATTTCCACATGAGATCATGCACAACCTAAAAAGCCCAAGAGCCATAGATTAAACTTTTTTAAAATGTAACTTTTATTGATTTCAAATAAGGAGAGAGAGATAGAGACATTAATGATGAGAGAGAATCATGGATCGGTTGCCTCTTGCAAACCCCCTCCTGGGGATAAAGCTCACAATGGGGCATATGCCCTTGACAGAAATTGAACCTGGGACCCTTCAGTCCACAGGCCAAAGCTCTATCAACTGAGAGAAACTGGTTAGGGGTAGATTAAACTTTTATTGGCAGTAATACAATTCAGTAAGATTGCTAAATCCAAAATCAAGAAATCAAAATGCAACTATAGCTGGTTTGCTTTTTGTATAGAGTATCAGCCTACAGACTGCAGAGTCCCAGGTTCGATGTCTGGGTTAAGGGCTGCATCCCTAGTGGGGAGTGTTCAGGAGACAGCTAATCAATGATTCTCCTCATTGATATTTCTCTCTCTCTGCCTCTCCATTCCTTTCTAAAATCAATAAAAATATATTTTTAAAAAGAGATCAACATGCAAACCTCAATATCTTTCCAACATAACACAAATAACAACAAAAAATTGAGAGAACCCATTTACAATAAATACATAAAATACCTAGGAATAAACTTTAAACATTGTGTTAAGACCTATGTAATAAAAACATTAAAACTCTTCTAAAAGCCAGTAGGAGAATACGGATGAGGTATCCTGTCCATAGAATTTTGTAAGGATGTCAATTCTCCTCAAATTAAACCAACAGATGCAATGCAATCCTATTCAAATTCTAAGATAGTTTTTTAAATTAATTTTAGAGAAAGAAGAAAGATGCAGAGATGTAAGAAAGAAACATCTGTGTGAACAAGAAATATCAATGGGTTGCCTACAAACCACTTCTGACCAGGAATTAAACCTGAAATAATGGGTATGTGCCCTGACCAGGAATCAAACACACCACCCTTTGGTGGATAGAGTAATGCTCCCACCAAGTGAGTCACATCAGGTAGGGCCCAAAATAGTTTTTAAATAAAAACTGGCCAGCTGACATTTGGTAGAGAAAATTTGCAAGAATTGCTATGAAATTTATGAAAAAGAAGATAAAAAAATTCAGGAGCTTTCCCTACCAGATGTCAAAATAAAAGGAATTGTAATTAATAGTGATATTGCTATTACCTAGTGATACAGAAAAAGATAACAATCAACAGAATAGAGTCCTGACAAAGAATTTTAGATCAATAAAGAAAAAGCCACCCAATAAAAAATTCTAAAACAATTGGATTTTCATGTAGAAAGAAAAGCAGTCAACCAAACTAAAAACGAATTCAATGATCAAGTTAAAAAATTAGAAATAACTATGTTATAAAAAGGGCTAAAAAAATCAGACTATTTATATACTATGAGATGACAAAGGCTTCACTGACAAAATCCATACTCCATAAGCCATGGGAAGACTGTCAGATATGGTGACAGACTGTCTACACACATCCTACTCTTCAAAGCCCTTGCCCTCTTACACCCTCAACTGTCTTCTTCCTGTGGATTTTTGGAACTCTTTTTCTATTAAAGCAGAGGTTCAGTGCACGAAATCACCTGAGACCAAAACCCACTGTGCTGTGAGACCCATCAATGCACCTCCTGGTGACTGGTCTTTTGATTGTTATGGCGTTAAAGCTACTGGTCTTTTATAATAGAGATAACTTAATCCTTTCAGTGGCTTTCATTGAATTTCAATGTTTCAAATATTCCCCAGTGTTTTTGTGGGGTTGTTGTTGTTGTTAATCCTCACCTGAGGATGTTTTCCTCATTATTTTTCAGAGAGAGAAGAGAAGAAGGGAAAGGGTTGAAGAGAGAGAGAGTGAGAGAGAGAGAGAACAATGGACGTGAGAGATACACATCTACTGGTTGCCACCACATGGCATCACAACCCAGGTATGTGCCCTGGACCAGTAATCAAACCTGTGACCAGTTGACGTGTGGGACGATGCTCTAAGCACTGAACAAAACTAGGTCCCCAGTGTTTTTGTCTTTAATGAGAGAGAACAGCAGAATAAGAAGTACATGATTTGTAGTCAGGCAAAACAGGATTCTGTTTTTGGTTTTGCCACTAGGGCCTTAAGTTGAACTCCATGTATGGAGAAAGGCAATATTATGGTTCTCATAGGATTTTAGAGATTGAATCAGATAACACATAGAAAACTTTTCATCTGGGCTTGACATAAACCTGTTTTAAGCTGGGAAATGGAGTCACAGACAAGATGATTTCCGTCTGTGGTGTTAAACGCAGAAAGCTCTTTCCCAACACGAGGTTATAAAAATATTACTCCTAGCCCTGGTTGATGTGGCTCAATTAGTTGGACATTTTCCCAGTATGCCTCAATAGGTAAGCGCTGATCTATAAACCAGGAGGACACTGTTTGATTCCTGGTCATGGCACATGCCTGGATTGCAGGTTCAATCCCCAATAGGGATATGCAGGAGGTAGCTGATCAATGTTTTTCTCTCTCCTCCCCTACTCTGTCACTAAAAAAAATTTTTAAAAAATATTGAAAATTAATAATAAGCCCTGGCCAATGTTTCTCAGTGGTTAGAGTGTCAGCCTTGCTAACGAGGAAATGCAAGTTCAGTTCCCAGTCAAAGTCATGTACCTGCATTGCAGGTTCAATCCCTGGCCCGGTAGGAACTCCTGCAGGAGGAAATCAATAGATGTGTCTTTTACCTCTCTCTCTCTCTCTCTCTCTCTCTCTCTCTCTCTCTCTCTCTCTCTCTTTCCCCTTGCTTCTCTCCCTTCTGCTCTCTCAAAAAGAAAGCAATGGAAAAAAAAATGTCCTTGGGTGAAGATTTTTTTAAAAATATTAAATTAAAATACTGCCTTTTATTTTATTCTAGTACTTTTATGTTTATTTTTTACATTTATCAAAATACTGGCAGCCCCATGCATGAAATTCATGCACTAGAAGGGAGCATCCCTCAGCTCAGCCAACACCCTATGACAATCTGGGACTGTTGGGTCCTAACCACTTGCCTGTCTGCCTGCCTCATCACTCCTTACTGCTCACATGCCTGCCTGATCACCTCTAACTGCCTCTGCCTCAGACCCGCTGCCATGGTTTTGTCTGGAAGAATGTCCAGAATGACTTCCAGAAGGTTGTTCATCTATCCAGTCTAATTAGCATATTATGCTTCTATTATTAAAGATGTTTGTTTGAGGTGAGAAACAGAGATCTGGTGTTATCTTCCCCTCAAATACTAGATAGGTGGCTTTTCCATTACCATTTATTCATTTTTATTCTACAGATTATAATACTAAAGGGTGACATTTCAGAAGTCTTAGGAACACACAGGTCTGTCTATTGCTATGCTCTGTATGCTACTTCAAACAAATATTAGGATGTGTTACTCCTCATTATGGAATTGCCCCATCTTTCTTCCTTTGAACACCAATACTATTCACTACAAAGCATCACATGCGCCCTAACTGGTTTGGCTCAGTGGACAGAGCGTTGGCCTGTGGACTCAAGGGTCCCGGGTTCAATTCCAGTCAAGGGCATGTACCTTGGTTGCAGGCATATCCCTGGTAGGGAGTGTGCAGGAAGCAACTGATCAATGTTTCTCTCTCATTGATGTTTCTAACTCTCTATCCTTCTCCTTTCCTCTCTGTAAAAAAATCAATAAAATATATATTAAAAAAAAACAAAGCATCACATGCTCAAAAAGCTCATCACATAAGCAGGAAGAGAAAATAATGAAACAACATAAGTAAATACAAATGCAAGGTTAAACCACATAGACATTAAATTCAGTATAGTAGTTTATAGAAATTCCAAAGAAGTAAAAGGCCATATGCCATCTGGAAATGTAGAGGGTACTGTCTGAGCAATGGCCAATTACTTTCTTCCCAGAGATCTTGGCTAGTTGAAGCCAAGCTACTCCCCAGGCTGCTAGGCTCAGAAATAAGACTCTTTTCACCAAGAGAAAACTCACTTCTTCCTATTGTGGAAGTTTAAATTTATCAGCACCGCAGGATTAATAAAAAATCAGAATGCCAGAATGCCATATTATTACCTGACAGTGACAACTACATCTGTTCCACAGACAGCATCTGTACCTCTACATGATCAGGGAAACACATTCTGTAGAAATAGCTCACATGGCACACTAAAGCACAATCAGAGAACAGAATAAGAACAAAAGGAGTCCTAGCTGGATTGGCTCAGTGGAGTGTCCTGGGTTGATTCTGGTCAAGGGCACATGCTTGGGTTGTGGGTCTGATCCCCATGAGGGGGTGTGCAGGAGGCAGCTGATCAATGATTCTCATCATTGATTTTTTTAACTCTCTTGCCCTCTCTCATCCTGTCAGAAATCAATAAAAATATCATTTTATAAAAGAACAAAAGCAATCAGCCAAATCCAATCTTAACTAATAAAAGTGTAATATTGAAATTATCTGTTTCTCTGGGACGCCTACTAGCCAATCAGAGCGACTGTATGCAAATTAGCCCAGCCAACATGGCAGCTGCCACTCACGGAATAAACGGCAGCTTCCATTGCAGCAGGAGTGAAAGTGAAACTACTGTCAGCGCACCGGCTTGGCTTATCCTGCCTGCCTCAAAACAAAACATGTTTGTAACAATGTATAAATCATAGAATCCTCAGGAGCAGAAGGAAACAGCAGGCCGTGCCTGAGTCTAAGAGTATAACATTGTGTCATTATAGACACCGCGAGGTGAGGTGAAGCAGAGAGGAGGTTTCTTTACATGTCTAGGCCCCGGCTTAAAGGAACAGCATCAATTATAGAAGATAAACAAACCCCAGAAACCTGTGTCTAGCCAAGCTTGCTGGGACATTGGGTCAATGGGAGCTGTGGGCAGCCTTAAAGCCTGAAAGCGCCAATCTGCCCATCACCCATGCTGGCCACAACCCAATGGGGTGAGGGATGTTCCAGGGGGGCTTGGCCAGCCTGCACACAGCCATCAGCCCCCCACCCAGGCTGGTCAGGCACGCCAGTACGTGGACATCCCCAGAGGGGTCCCAGACTGTGAGAGGGCAGAGACGGGGCTGAGGGACCTCCGAGTGCACAGAGCAGCTGCAGGGCAGAACAGTGCAGGACCCAGGACTGGTGAGTATGAAACAGGCGGCAGGATTGGTGGCCTGCTTGGCGGCTCCTCACACCCTTTGTGGGGCACTGGGGAGCGGGAAAGAGGTGCTGGGGGCTGGGGGGCAGCTTGGCAGCTCCCCAGACCTTTTGCGGGGCACCAGGGAGCAGTTAGGAGGTGGCAGGGGGTCAGCGGCCTGCTTGGTGGCTGCCCAGGCCCTTTGTGGGGCATCGAGGAGCAGGAAAGAGGCAACAGGGTGTCACTGGCCTGCTTGGTGGGCTCCCCAGGCCATTTGCGGGACACCAGGGAGTGGGAAAGAGGCAGTGAGGGCCAAGGGCCTGCTTGGCGGCTCCTCAGGCCCTTTGAGGGCCACCAGAAAGTGGGTAAGAGGTGGCAGGGGGTCAGCGGCCTGCTTGCCCGCTGCCCAGGCCCTTTTAGGGGCATCAGAGAGCAGGAAAGAGGCAGCGTAGGAGTCAGCAGCCTGCGTGGTGGGTCTCCCAGGCACCTTGCAGGGCACCGGGAAGTGGCAAAGGAAGGCAGCAGGGGACAGGTGAGTGGGAAAGAGTTGGCGGCCTGCTTGGCAATTCCCCAAGCCCTTTGGGAGGCACTGGGGAGTGGGAAAGCAAGCTCTTGGGGGCTGAGGGCCTGCTTGGCAGCTCTCGTGGTCCCTTCCAGGGATCAGGGAGAAGGAAAAGGCTGGCCTGACCACGAGGCGGGGTTTTCCCTGCTTTCTGGTGGCAGGAGGAAGATGGACAGTAGGCAAGCTTGACAGGCAGGCAGCACCCAGCCCTGGCCACAGCTCAAAAAAGAGAACAACATGCACGGGAGGGCAAGAGTCTGAGAGATCAACATAGAGGGAGTGCCTGCTCCAAGCTTGGAGGCAGGCCCCCAGCAGGTAGACACACACAGTAGGACTGCTCCAAGCCTCAGATGTGGCTGGGGGCAGGTCCCCAGTGCCCCCCCCACACACACACACACTAGGTGCCTGGCAGACTGGGGCCATCACAGGACATCCACTGAGGGGTTCCAGACTGTGAGAGGGGGCAGGCTGGGCTGAGGGACCCCACCCCCCCCAGCATGAATTTAGTGCACTGGGCCCCTAGTGTTTAATAAAAAGGATGGAGTAAGACAGATACATTCAACTCTCACACAGGCAAAGCCAGGCTAGTGGGCCTGACTCTCCACTTACCCTGCCAGAGATGACATCTCTACTCTTAGGAAAAGTTAGGATGGACAATGCTCATGTTGGTCTCTTCTTCACTTATTCTATGCTTTTACTACTGACCAATCCTCCTGCAGATAGACATTATTTCTCTTTAGCAGTTAATACATCCCATCAGGTTTTACTCCATTCTGATAGACCAGGAAGCCATCTGGTCCTTACACATCAGGGCTCTGCTCCATGATGTGTTGACCTTGGTATTTCTCTCTGCGGGATCCACATTTTTAAAAATTTCTGACCATATTTTTAAGTTCTCAGGGGAGAGGAATGAGTTACTACTGGCCCTCCCTCACCCAAAATGGTACCAATCTCACAAAAGGACTAGATCTAGAGGGCTGGATGGCTTCCTGAAGACAGATGAACCTGAGCTGGCTTTTGAGAGAGTTACAGAATTTCCCCAGGCAGAGCAAAATAAGGGAATTTTAGATGGGCCAAGGCATTAAATAATGTGGTAATGGGCCTGGTGTGGCTAGGTTATGGTGAGGGTTGGCTTTGGCTGTAATGGAGGGGTGCTATGACTGTTGAAAGGGTAAAGTAAATTAGGTTGATTAGTGGGGTAGAGTCAAGATCGTCAGCTTATTAAATCATTCTTTTAATGTCAGCATTCTGCCTATAGAGAAAGTACACCATTATGTAATTGAATAAAAGGGCCACAGACAAGCTCTAGAAACAGGTGACTCTAATGGGACATGCTTTAGAGAAGCCTGATGCAGGATTTAGGCTTCAGTGTTTCAAATGAACCTACTTACACCATGCCCTACACACTGGAGCAAAAATCTGCCAAGTAAACCTTAAGAATTGACAAGATCACACTTTCATCGTTTTGCCATGTCCTGTCTGCCAGGGTGACATAGCTCCACGAGGGTGGTGATCCTACATCTCTTTTCATTTCAGCCAACAACGAAAGAAATCAATGGTAGAAAGAGAATAATGAGTGCATCACTCAACATTGTTCATTTTGAGTTGAAGAAATTTTGCTCTCATGTCAATTCTGACCTATCAAACTTAAGTTTCAAAATAGTCTAGTGACTTACCTTGATTTCACTTCCAGAGAGATCTCTGGGAATAGGGTTAATTTTAAAATTTATGAAATATAAATTTGTAATAAAAGAATAAATCATATCTCAGTGCTTGTGAATAAAGAGGAATATCTATTAGGAATATCTGGGACAGTGGCTTTGATTTTCAGTTTGTGGGTTTTGAACCTCCTGTAAAGACGGGATATATATTGGAAATGTGAATTAACTGTTTTCTTACTGTAATGAGACAGAAAACTACAAAAAAAAAAAAAGCTACTACTGCAATCACAGGTGATGCTATGATGACTTTGTTGTAGTTCTTAAATCCTGGCACTTCTTTTGTGAACTGGAAATCAAAAAAGAACATTAAAAAACACACCAAAATACCAACGACATGGATGGGATAAAAAAAATAAGTATTAGCTAGCCTATTGTAGAGAATAGCTAACTATTCATAACTATTATTCTAACAGCCCACTCTTCCAGGTGAATAGCTAGCTTATAGGTTCTTCAAGAACATATCAAATCTTATATCAAATCTAATGTGTTATCTGTGAATCAGCATTTTCTTGTATAATTTACCTATTTTGGTTGTTAGGTACTCTTTTTATCTACCCTAGATAAGTGGTACAATTCCAAAATGAGCAAAATGGGAAATCACTATTTTAACCAAAATCACATGGTTAAGACAAAATTCAGAGGAGGTGTCCCCGGTCCTTTTGCCTGAGCACTTTCATGGCATATCCTAAACTGACTAAAAGCCCAGGTTCTGAGTTTCAGGAGCTGTCCTCACCTCATTGGACTCCTTTTCTTCCTGTTCCCCCAGGACTTCCATCCTCTCATTTTTCCATTGTTCTGTATCTGGCTCTCCCTTGGAAATCTTGACTTCCTGCTGCTCATCATGCAATTTCATCAGGAGGCCTGTTCCAGAAAATAGTTCCCTCAATTTATAGTGGTATAATTCAGGTTTAAGGGAAGGTTTCCCTCTGTTGTTTATCAAATGACTCAAGGGCATATCTGCATTATGTACATTTGAAAAAAGGAGTTTAATGAATGGTAATAACATTGATTCTTTATCTTCTAGATATGCCTCAAAGAGTAAGGCTGCCAGGCCAATGGGCTCAGTGGAGCATTCACCTATAATCCAGGAGGTCAAGGTTAGGGCACAATCCTAAAATGCAGGTCAAAGAATATATAAACTTTAAAAAAAAGGGATGCCTACCCCCCCCCCTGGGGCCCATGGCATGGGAATTTGACCTTTCTAACTGTTCCAAGAGACAGCCCCAAGCCGGGAGATAATTTGTTCTGAGATAAGGGCCTAGCAAGGACACTTTATGGCAGATCCTCCCCGTTTGTCCTCCCCGTTTGCTTATTAATGAACAAAAGTTCCTTGTGAAAGTCTTACCAGGCGCCAGGTGCCGCTGCTATGTCTGCTACCCCCCCCCCCTTATCTTTGTAGTTTTTGCCTATATAAGCCTGAAAAACTTGCTGTTCAGGGCTTGACTTCTCTCTGCTCCTGCGAGAGCTAGAGTTGAGCCCTAGCATGCTGGAATAAAACCTCGTGCTATTTGCAGCAATATTCGCCTCCTGTGGGTGATTGGGGTCGCTGTCATCTCCAGTGGCAGAGGGTCCTAGACGGGATCTTTCATTTGGTGCATCGGCTGGGAATCGACGGCCACCCCCTCACCCGCGGAGCCGAACTTGGAGGTAATTAAGGGGTACCCCAAAGTGTCTGTCTGTGTCTGTCTGCTTTGTGTCGGTTAGGTCTGGTGTGCACACTTTTGGTTTTGCAGCCGCTCAGTAGCGAGTGAGAGTGACTGAGCAGTGGTCGGTAGACATGCCCACAGGACCACAAGCTGTCATCCTGGGGGACGCCCCAGGAGGGGAGTGGGACCAGGGACGCCTGGTTGTCTCCTACTATAAGGGCGCTGATCGAGTCCAGTTCGAGTCTGGGTTACGGGGATCACGTCTGTCTGGTTCTGTTGCAGGTTTGTGGAGGACCAAGTGTGGTAAGTGGGTCCTAGTGTTTGTAGGGTTTCTGTTATTGTTGTTGTTTGTATTTGTGTTTCTGACATATCCACTGACGATGGGACAGACAGTAACAACTCCTCTGAGTTTGACTTTAACATACTGGTCTGTATAAGCAAAAGCTGCTCTGTGCTTTCAGGCTGTACAAATGTGTGTTCTTTTATCTCTTTCTGGTGTCTGTTTGGAGGTGGGATGGACGCCCTGTATCGGAGCGCAAAACGTCTCTTGCAGCTGCAAGAATTGTTTTTTTTTTTTTCTCAGAGTCTTTTGCCTCTATCAGAGATGAGGTCTATTTTATTAATGGGAATGTCTGTCGATGTTTGTATAAGTAAAGATTGTGGTTTTGCTCTAATTTGCAAATTTGCTGTATTAAATTAGAATTTTAAAGTTCTAAGGCTAAAACAAAGGCTGGCTAGGTTCCAAGATGGCTTGGTTGTGAGATTGCTTATAAAGAAGAACAGAAGAAAAGTCTTTCAAGATAACTATTTTCCTAGCAAATCAACAAAGTAGTAAATTTCAAGAACTTGTTATTTATGGTTTTCTTATCTCTTTCAGTGGTTGGAGACTTCCAAAGGCAGGGCTTATAGCTCCGCTGGGTGGAGAAATACATACGGGCCCTATCCCTGCCTGTGAACGTTATTATTAACTGTCTACAGACCCCGTTAACGCTGGTTTGTGTCTCCTACAGCTGGTTGTCTTTGTTTGATTTGCCATTTTCAGTTATTTATTAGGATCTTCATAGGGGACATAACCCGGTCTCTCCCTTCCTCCGTCATCCTGTCGTGACAGCATCTGTAACTGGATTAAAGATATTTTCTTTTAGGAGGCCCTCCCAGCCTTCAGTCTGCAAAAAATCTCCCTGTATCTGGCCAAATAAAAGTTATTTTTCTCCACAGGTCGGACCCTAGCCTTTTGGAGAAAGGCCTACTACAGTGGTAGTCTGTGGTTTTCTCTGAAACTCCCATTGTTTAAAGGGAGAACAACTAAAGACAGAATAAATGGTTAATACATAATTGGGGAGGGGAGGGTAAGTAGTTAATTATGAAGCAGGAAGAGATAGTTTTTTGTTGATGTTACTGGCTATAGACTGCTACGGGCATAGGAGTCTGGACTCTAGCTAGAAACAGTTGTCTTATCGAAAATAAAAAAAATTTCAAGTTTGTAAGTTTTCTGCAGGAACAATTAATCTTTCTCTGCCCTGGTTTATTCTTTTTAACCCTTCCAATGTAAAATTAAACTGATACAATATACTTAAAATTACATAAGGAAAATATAGCAGTTTGTACTAGAAAAGTTTGAATTTGCCTGTTAAGAATAAGAAATTGCTGTGAAAAAGGTCTGAGGCATGGTTATATGTGATAAGAAAGAGAAGAGAAATGTTCCAAGGAAATTAAAAGAAATAGTACAGGACTTGGGCCTTTGGCTTGCTGGCTACAGCAGTTAAAACAGAAACCAGAACTGCTACTAGCTTTCCTGCAGCCCCAGGCTATAAAAGCTGCAGATAGAGCTAGCAGAAGCTCCCTGTTTGCAAATGTACTGAAAGGGTTCAGTACCTGTTGCTGCTGAAATAGAAGGGGCTGATATCCCCCCTCCAGTCCACTCCCTTTGGAGAGGCCTGATCGCTGTTCTGCCACGGGAGACTGTATATGCAGGGCTTTTTCTAACTACAACTCTGGCTGTTTTAGACTAGCAGTTTATGGCAGGACCCTATAACTAGTAAAAAGGGTTAACAAAAGGACAAAGGAAAGGTGCTTTCCCTGGACCCAGAAGAGAGCCTGCAGGAGTTTGAAATTCTCCAAGAGAGGAGGAGTCTGACAGAGAGACTGGCCAGGACACTGTTG
>PVJC01014817.1:21810-36016 GCA_004026665.1 Murina feae
AAAAAAAAAAAAAAAAAAAAAAAAAAAAAAAAAAAGAACTGGCCACAGCCCTGACAATGGCTGGCCTGCAGAAAACTGTATAATAGACTTAGATGATTCCTGTGTCTTCATTGGACATGGCTCCAGAGAGAAAAGGACAATTTTGCCTTATGTGGGAAGGTCAAAAATAGACTTTAGTCACCTCCCTAAGATGTTTGTATGGCCTTACCATGTGTCATGTTTAGTAGCAGAAGATTTAGCTGTCTGGAGAGGCCACAGTGCCAATGTATACTTCATTATCTAATATAATAAAAGAGAAACATGCAAATTGACCATGACCACCAACCAATCAGAGCAGCTCTATGCAAATTAACCCAACCAAGATGGAGGCCAACAGCCATGTAGCTAGAGCAAACCAAAGGCTTCTGTTGCAACTGCCTGCCTAGGCTGGCTGAGCCTCTGCTCACGGCCATGCCTGCCAGCCAATCAGAGTGTCTGTATGCAAATTGACCCAGCCAAGATGGAGGCTGGCAGGGCGGCTCTGCACTGGGAGCCTCCACAGCTGGCCGGCATAGCTGTGCCAGACACGTCAGCTCAGTGGGAGGGGGGGTCTGGCCTGGGGCCTCCTCGGGGCATCCAGGAGCATCTGCTGCCTAGCTCCACCCCAGGAGCCTCTAAGGAGTATCCAGGAGCAGCCATCCTGGGTCTGCGGCCTGGCTTTGCCCCCTGGGGGCCTCCCCGAGCATGCAGGAGCGCGGGGACTCTGCAGGGTGTGCAGGAGCAGCCGTCCTGGGTCTGCTGCCTGGCTTTGCCCCTCGGGGGCCTCTGCGGGACATCCAGAAATGCTTCTCCTGGGTCCACTGCCTGGCTCTGCCCTGGGGACCTCTGCAGGGTGTCCAGGAACACCCGTACAGGGTTCGCTACCTTCATCCGCCCCCCAGGGGCCTCCACAGGGCATGCGGGAGAGTCTGCTGCACAGTGCAGAGAATCTGAAGCCAGTTCACTGCCCAGCTCCACTCCGGGTGTGTTTGCTCAACAGCAAGGCCCCACTGAGGGATTCTGCACCAGCGTCCGCCCCTGGCTCACCACCCAACTCTGCGCCAGGTGTGTCCCCTCAGCGTTGTGGGCCCACCAGACATGTGCAATTGTGGGCCCTCCGGTGGGAAACATCCAGACCTGCACTCACCAGCCTTCCCATCCCCCAGTGCATGAACCCTGACGGGGCCGTGGGCAGCCTGAAAATGGCTCTCAGCCCCTCACCCAGGTTGGCCAGGCATGCCAGCAGGTGGACACCCCCCTGAGGTGTCCCAGACTGCAAGAGGGCAAAGGCCAGGCTGAGGGACCCCCACCCCCCCAAGTGCACAAATTTTTGTGCACCGGGCCCCTAGTGTAAATATAGTAATCTTTAATTGTCTTATAGATTTGAATGCGGTTGTCAGGGGGGCAGGTGCCCAATTGGGCAAAGAATACCCATCAGGTTTTGGTCTCTATTGACGGACAGTTGGCAGCCTGTGTGACCATGCCCATGTCAGGGCAGCACAAACCTCAACTTTAGGAAAGTGGAGAGATCTCTTTAGAACAGAGTGAAGTAGTAAAATAGTAAGTACTAGCCCTCTATTACAGGAATTACAGACCTTGTGAGGTCCTGTGACATGTGAGACCCTTTAGAGAAATAAAGCTCCTCTAGTCCATTCCAAGAGTCAAAAGAAGGGAAGCCCTACAACAGGGACAGCTGTGCCTATCTGTTATCATTCTGAAGAGTCCATAAAAAGGACTTACAAGGAAAATCAGAAGATCTTAAAACAGGTCAGTATATTTTTCTCCTTGTATAATTCCTCCAAAATTTGGCAATATTTAATAAATTGTGGCAGGACATTTCTTTGCATAGATTCAATAAGACTGGTTTCAAATAGTGGTTTTATTAACTGAAAACTTTGACTAGAGTATCATGTTTTAAAGAGACCTATCTGGACTCTGAAGACTTGAAGCCTCTAAGAGTGCCATGGGAAAAGCCTGGTATCCTGCTTGGGCGCCCTGAAAATAGCTGGAGCTGGAGCATCAGGCCCATGCCCTACCATCACTGGTGGTTGGTCAGAGTAGAAGGGGAGCAATAAGGGCACCTTTGCGTCCATTCAGAACCCCTCATGCACTCTAGACTGCGATGAGTAAGAGGGCTACTGAGATGGGCCTTAAAGCCTAGGGCATGGGCCCAGGTAGAGTCACCACAGGTGAGGAAGTCACCTAACTCAGCAGGTACTGCAGGCAGGCCTGATGGCAGCTGGATGGCTTGGCTTCCTGGCTCTCTGAGGCACATTAAGATTCAATCATGAGATTCTGGCAAAGGTAGTCAATTACCATTCTTGTTGTGTTTATGCAAACAATCAGGCCAAATTGAATACCACAGAAAGATTGGTCTTAACTTGGCACTTTTAATAAACATAGAGGTGATTTTGAGGAGAAAAATTCTATAGAGGTTATTAAAGCTAAAATGTTTTTTTCCCTTCCACCAGATAATTCGTTATAGTTTGTCTCTGCCAGGTCACAAGCCCCCCTCCTTCTGTGCCCAGGCCTTATCGTCTCTCTGACAGACAACAGGGATCTCTTGGTTCTGAAAGAAACTTCTGCCCCTCTTCAGCATGGAAGCAGCTACAGAAGACTCCATTGCCCATTTTCCCTTAAAGAATTCAGAACCAGGATCCTTGAGATAATATAATAGGCAGTTAGACAGAAATGAGCAGAGCAAGGATGATGGGCCAACTGGCACTACACCTGTATGTATATGAGGCAAGGGGAAACTGGGCTGCAGATGAAGCAGCCTGGAAGGCTGCCCTGAAAACCAGTGGGACCTCTACAAATTCTGGTAGTTAAAAGGCTGAAATCCATAACTAATTTTACTCAAGTTCTTGCAGGCTTTTCAGTCCACCCAGAAAGCAGTCCAGGAACACGTCTGAGATGCTCTGTGCTCTGCCTGAACCAAATTCTGATCTGGTCCATCTCTTCCAACCTGGTGACTCTGTTTAGATAAAGAAATTTGACACCCAAGGACTGATTCCTATCTGGAAGGAACCACCCCCATGGCAGTCAAGGTCAACGGGATCCCAATGTGTCTTCATCACTCCTGCAGTTGGAGGTCGAACAGTAGACTCATGCTCACAGAAGTCTCGGGACAAGGCACTTGCCTAGGCACAGTTCCCTCTAACCGTAGGCATTTGTGCAACCAAATTTTGGAGAGTCCTTGAACATCTACCAACTACTATCTGGTGCCCCCAGGAGGGGAGTGGTGGGCTTGCAGTATGGGACCGTGAAGCACAGCAAGGCTGGTTTAATATTTGGTATAGCCAATCCCCTTGGTTCACCTCCCTTGTGTCCACCTTGATGGGTCCCATTATTATCCTGCTCTTAATTCTCACCCTCGGGCCCTGCATCTTAAATCGTCTAGTCACATTCATCCGGGAGAGAATAAGTGCAGTTCAGGTACTAGTGCTCAGACAGCATTACCAGTCCCTCCATCAGGGGGGAGGACCCCGGAGACGAATGTATATAACCAGAAGTTCCATGATTAGAACTTACCCTAAAAGCAATGGAGGAATGAAAGAATATAAAAACTTAAAAAAAAGGGGGGGTGCCTACTCGCGCCCACCCCCCTCAGGGCCCATGGCGTGGGAATTTGACCTTTCTAACTATTCCGAGAGAGAGCCCCAAGCCGGTAGATAATTTGTTCTGAGATAAGGGCCTAGCAAGGACACTTTACGGCCGATCATCCCTGTTTGTCCTCCCCGTTTGCTGATTAATGAACAAAAGTTCCTTGTGAAAGCCTTACCAGGCACCAGGTGCCCCTGCTATGTCTGCTACCCCCACCCCCTTATCTTTTTTGTTTTTACTTTAAGTACTACAAAGAGGGTTAAATAATTTTCCATTTTCCCCCTTAATCTTCCCCCATCCTCCCCTACCCCCCAGTGTCTTGTATCCATTGATTATGCTTATATGCATGCATATAAGTCCTTCAGTTGATCGATTAACTCCCCCGCAACCCTCCCGACCCTTCCAGCTATACTTTGACAGTCAATTTAATGCTGTTCTGCCTTTGTATCTGTTTATGTTCATCAACTTATAATGGTCTTTATTATCCATAAATAAGTGAAGTCATGTGGTATTTTTCTTTCATTGACTAGCTTATTTCACTTAGCATAATGCTCTCCAGTTCCACCCATGTTGTTGCAAATGTTAACAATTCCTTCTTTTTACAGCAGCATATTATTCCATTGTGTAGATGTACCACAGCTTTCTAATCCATTAATCTGCTGATGGGCACTTAGGCTGTTTCCAAATCTTAGCTACGGTAAATTGTGCTGCTATGAACATAGGGATGCATATATCCTTTCTGATTGGTGTTTCTGGTTTCTTGGGATATATTCCTAGAAGTGGGATCGCAGGGTCAAATGGGAGTTCCATTTTTAATTTTTTGAGGAAACTCCATACTGTCCTTCATAGTGGCTGTACTAGTCTGCATTCCCACCAGCAGTGCAGGAGAGTACCTTTTTCTCCGCATCCTCTCCAGCACTTGTCGTTTGTTGATTTGTTGATGACAGCCATTCTGACAGGTGTCAGATGATACCTCATTGTTGTTTTGATTTGCATCTCTCGGATGAGTAGTGACTTTGAGAATGTTTTCATATGTCTTTTGGCTTTCTGAATGTCCTCTTTTGAAAAGTGTCTATTTAGGTCCGTTGCCCATTTTTTGATTGGATTGTTTATCTTCCTTTTATTAAGTTGTATGAGTTCCTTATAAATGTTGGAGAGTAAACCTTTATCGGTGATAACATTGGCAAATATGTTTTCCCATGCAGTGGGTTTTCTTGTTGTTTTGTTGATGGTTTCTTTTGATGTGAAAAAGCTTTTTATTTTGATGTAGTCCCATTTGTTTATCTTCTCTTGTAGTTTTTGCCTCTATAAGCCTGAAAAACTTGCTGTTCGGGGCTTGACTTCTCTCTGCTCCTGTGAGAGCTAGAGTTGAGCCCCAGCATGCTGGAATAAAACCTCGTGCTATTTGCAGCAAGATTCGCCTCCTGTGTTTGATTGGGGTCGCCGTCATCTCCAGTGGCAGAGGGTCCTAGATGGGATCTTTCACAGACTCCATCCCAAGTGAGGAGCTTAGAGGAGCTGATCAATTATTCTCTCTCGTTATTGCTGTTTCTATCTCTCTCCCTTTCCCTTCCTGTCAAAATCAATAAAAGTTTTATTTTCAAGAAAGAAATAAGGCAGTATGTTCTCAGTGTACTGATAATATCATTTTTATAATTAAAGTTTAGCTGCTCACTCATGAAGGCTGACAAATCTCTCTATTTTTCTTTGAGGATGCCCTCTCTGGCTCAATTGTCAGCTCAGTGGTGTTGTAATTCTTCCGACCTTGTAATATGCTCATGTATAGTCTTTCTGTAATTACATTTTCATCTGTCAAGAAAGAGACCACATTTCATATTGAAAGACTCATGGGACAGTTATTTGTCAATCCATAGCCATACATCCAAATCAAATAAATAGGGAATCAGCAAATATTTGAGTGCCATTTAGAGAGGAGAAAAATAAACACCAACTTGACACAACAAAAGGATAAAATGCATTTTTATAAAAGTGGTTATTTACTTAGAACATTCCATAACATGACATATAGTGACTATATTTAGGATTGTTCCATTGGTCCCTAAGTGCCAATTGCCGGTTACTATAGAAAAGCCAAGGCTGGAAGACCCACTTAGACTCTCTGCAGATCTACTGTGACTCCTCACACTCATGCACCTCATTCTGTCCTGCCTCAGATGCAGAAGGAGCCTGAGGCTTCCTCTCTCCACTCTTCAAGATGCTTGTGTTCTTGCTTCCATCACAGATGACCATGATTAACACCCATTGCTAACAGGTCCTCACCCAGACACGCCCTTCTCCATGAATCCACTCATTCCTTACTTGGGCCCTGCTTCCACATATGTCATCCCCATAGCAGAAGGCTCCATACAGGAAAAAAATGTCTACCCTCGCTCTGTGCTTAAGATTTAGGCAGGCATCTGGGATGTACATTAAGAGAACTTGCAATGTTGTGTATCACTGTGGAACGTTTAAACAATCTCTGGAATAATACTTGGGGTCTAAAATACAGAAGGGGAAAAACTTATGTCAGATGTCTACTTTGCTATCATTTCATGTCATTTCTTATATTTTCATCTGTACTTGGGAAACCATCAAAAGCTTCTGATTGTGTGAAGCTCAAGTGTCCCATTGTGTGGCTGGGTTTACTTTCCAGAATTAAAAGTATTGCTTCTTGTGGTGGTAAAGATCAGAGAGGAAGGTAACGTCCTGGGAAAGAGGATCATGGGCTTACAGAGATTCTAAAACTGTGATCTGGAGACCTGGCCACTAGCCCTTTCTGATCTTGTTTTTACTCACCTGGAAAAGGAAATTAAAATGCCTGTTCTGCCCACTGTTGGGGCAGAAGGGAGTAATATAATTGGCCAAAACATTGTTTTGAAAAATAAGCAACACTAATTTCATGTAAGTAGCACAGCAGTATTATTTATGATGTGCCTCAGATCACTGACAGAAACCCATATTCAAATTATCTGGGCATGAAATATATTTTGGAAGTTATCAAGTAACTGCCAATAAACCTAATGTGTAGAAAAATACTTAAAAGCACACGGCTGTTTGGTGGATAGAAAACCTTGTGCATCAGAGCAAGTTCAGAGTTGAATAGTCTAGGAATAAAAAGCTCTCCCATGCCTTAGAAGGGCTGGGTAGTGGCTTCTGGTAATAGATCCAAAAACTCTCAGGTTCCAAATAAAATTTACATAAAACACCATCATTTCTACTCTTTTCATAAACTTGCAAAAACAAACAAAATTATATATATATATAATATATATAAAATTATATATATATATATATATATATATATATATATATATATATATATATATATATATATCTGCCCTACAAGACAAACGGAATTGAAACCTAATGCATACAAAGCAGTTTACAATCTGTGACTCACTAATGAACAAATTCTCATTTGGAAGTAAAGCACCCAGCAGAGAGCACAACACACTGACTTTGAGCAAGTAGTTCTTAAATTTTAGAGTTGAACTCTGATTAAATGAATAAATATAATAAGGTTACTTTATTTGCTTACAAACTTATCATCATTGATTACAAATAAAAAATAAAAATTAAAAAGTTCTACGTGCAATTCAGACTCACCACAATGTGTTTTTGTCAGGCACTCATTGTCACAATGCTGTTTGATTGATGTGGCGACAGCCTCAATAATTTTTAATTGGCAGAGGCAACAGGCCAAATGGCTAGGTAAGATCCTATAAATGGAAACACAAAGAATTAAAAAGTGGCAAAGGAATTACCTGAGTAGGTAGAAGAGGTAGGCCAAGGCTACCACAGGGCTGGGCAAAAAACAATTGTTGGGGAATAACTCCTGAAGAGTTTTGTAAGGATCAGTTGGCCATTTGCTACTCATGAATCTAATATAAGAAAAGAGTAATATCTAAATTGACCATTACCCGAGACACCTAAGCCACGCCCATCAGCCAAGCCATACCTCCCAGCCAATAAGAGCATCTGTATGCAAATTAGCCCAGCCAAGATGGTTGCCGGCAGCCATGGAGCTAGAGCAAACCAAAGGCTTCTGTTGCAACTGTCTGCCTAGGCTGGCTGAGCCTCTGCTCACGGCCAGGCCCACCAGCCAATCAGAGTGGCTCTATGCAAATTAACCCAGCCAAGATGGAGGCTGGCAGGGCAGCTCTGCACTGGGAGCCTCAGTGGCCAGCATAGCTGTGCCAGGTGTGTCAGCTCAGTGGGGGAGGGGAGGTGGGCTCTGGCCTGGGTCCTCCTCTGGGCCTCCAGGAGCACTGTCCCGGGTCCACTAACTGGCTGCGCCCCCCCCAGGGCCTCCACCAGGCTTGCAGGAGAGCGGATCCTCCATGGGGCATGCAGGAGCACTCATCCAGGGTCTGCTGCCTGCCTCTGCCCGCCGGGGGCCTCCTGGGGAGTCCTGGAACACCTGTTCCAGGTCCACTGCCTGGCTCCGCCCCCTGGGGGCCTCCCCAGGGCATGCAGGAGCTGCCGTCCTGGGTCTGCTGCCTTCATCCGCCCCCCAGGGGCCTCCACAGGGTGTGCGGGAGTGTCTGCTGCACAGTGCAGAGAATCTGAAGCCAGTCCGCTGCCCGGCTCCACCCAGGGTGTGTTTTCTCAGCAGCAGGGCCCCACCAAGGGATCCTCTACCAGTGTCCACCCCTGGCTCGCTACCCAGCTCTGCGCCAGGTTTGGCCCTCAGCAGTGGGGGCCCACCAGGCGTGTGCAATCGTGGGCCCTCTGGTGGAAAATGTCCAGGCCTGCACTCATTAGCCTCCCCACCCCCCAGTGCACAAATCCTGAAGGGGCTGTGGGCAGCCTGATAATGGCCCTCAGCCCCTCAACCAGGCTGGCCAGGCATGCCAGCAGGTGGACATCCCTCACCCCTGAGGTGTCCCAGACTGCAAGAGGGCACAGGCTGGGCTGAGGGACCCCCACCCCCTGAGTGCACAAATTTTTGGGCACCAGGCCCCTAGTTTCTATATAAATAAAAATGTAAATGTCCATTTGTTCAAAATCTCAAATCTCTGAAAGTTCTTCACTGATTACTTTGAAATTTTGACTCAACATTGCATTCGAATTTATCCATGTTTTTATATACCTACATTATATAGATGTCATACTTGTGACAGGTGAAAACATGCTTTTTTTGAAAAACAGCACCATCTTTTGGACATAAAAGCAACACATGCTTCAAACTTAACATTATCCAGTCTAACATTCAAAGCCATGCAGTCACATACACATCTGTCATCACTGTTGTGGAAGCAGATGAAGTGGTTAATTAACCAACAAAATTTTGGAATTCACTCCATCTGCCAGGGATGGAATTCACTCGATCTGCCAGGGATGGAATTCAATCTGCATGCCAATTATCATGTTACAAAATATCAACCAGTATGGGACTGGGCCTTTGATGGGTCTGAGCTTCAGTCCCCCCCACGCCGCCTGCAGAGGGCTCTTGGGGAGTGTGGTGGGGGAGGATGGGGGAGCTTCCTTGGCTCCATTTTCCTCAGGCTTTCACGTGGCTTGGTGATGGACACTGCTGATGGGAGTCCAGAGCAACTGGGCCTCTTCTAGTGAGAGTGCATGGGGCATGGAGCAAGGGCCACCTGTGAAGAATGGGAGTGCAGGCTGGCGCTGGGGGGCCTGAGCTGCAGAGGCACACATGTGCCAGGCCAGACCAGCAGGGCAGGGTGGGGGCAGCCTGCCAGGGGCAGCCACCCAGGAGGGCACATTGTATACCCACAAGCATTGTACAATTAAACATATTAGAAATGTGCATTTTCTCTTCCATTTAACCAGACTGAGGTACAGCAATGCATGGCCGGGTAAAGCTAGTTGTAAATAAAAACAAAGGACGAAAGAAGTGCCCAACAGAAGGGTAAGAATAGCAGTGGGTATGGGATACCTAGAATAAATGTGATAGGGATTAGAACTGGGTGACACTGATCTGTAGTTTAATTCAGATGTATCTCCTCACAAGCACAAAGGATACTGTTAATAAAATATAAAGTAATTATTTTAAAGAAGAGCTCATGAGTTCACATTGAAACTCAATCTTTTAGAATATCTAAACTAATAAAAGCATAATATTGAAATTAACTGTCCCTTCGGGATGCCCACCAGCCAATCAGAGTGACTGTATGCAAATTAACCAAGCCAACATGGAGGCTGACACTCACGGAGTAAGCAGCAGCTTCCATTGCAGCAGCAGTGAAACTGAAACTGTCTGTGGTCGGCTCCTCTTATCCTGGCTCCAGGCAAAACGTATTTGCAACAATGATTCAATCATAGAAGCCTCGAGAGCTGAAGGAAACAGCAGGCTGGCTGACTACTAAGGGTAAAATTGTCTCATTATAGAAGCCACGAGGTGAAGCAGAAATGAGGCTTTGTTACTAGGCCTCAGCTTAAAGGAACAGTATCAATTATAAAAGATAAACAAACCCAGCAACCTGCTTCCATCCAGCCTTGCTGGGACATTGGGTCAATGGGAGCTACGGGCAGCCTGAAAGCACACCTCAGCCCATCACCCACGCTGGCCAAACTACAATGGGATGAGGAAGACCACAGGGGGGCTTGGCCAGCCTGCAAACACCCATCAGCCCCTCACACAGGCTGGCCAGGTACCCCAGTAGGGACCCAAAACCTGAAGGGGCTGTGGGCAGCCTGAAAATGCTCCTCAACTCCTCACCCAGGCTGGCCACACCCCAATGGGGTGAAGGATCCCACTGGGGACTTGGCCAGCCTGTAAACAGCCATCAGCCCCTCACCCAGGCTGGCCACACCCCCATGGGGTCAGGGTCCCCACTGGGGGGCTTGGCAAGCCTTCAAACAGCCATCAGTCCCTCACCCTGGCTGGCCAGGCACACCAGCAGGTGGACATCCCCAGAGGGGTCCCAGATTGTGAGAGGGCATAGGCCGGGCTGAGGGACCTCCTGAGTGCACAAATTTTTGTTCACTGGGCTCTCTCTCTCTCTCTCTCTCTCTCTCTCTCTCTCTCTCTCTATATATATATATATATATATATATATATATATTCACCCCCTGATTCATAGGTTGACTCTTAACCATTAAGTCACTCACTGTTGGGCCATGTGAATGTTTTTAGCAGTTTTATTCTTAAAAACCAAAAACTAGGAACAACTCAAATATCCATTAACTGATGACTACATAAACAAACTGGTATATACACACAATTGGAATACTACGCAGCAATAAAAAGTAAAGGACTACTGTCCTAACTGGTTTGTCTAGTGGATAGAGCTTTGGCCTGTGGACTGAAGAGTCCCGGGTTGGATTCCAGTCAAGGGAATGCACCTTGGTTGCGGGCACATCCCCAGTAGTGGGTGTGCAAGAGGCAACTGATCAGTGTTTCTCATCAATGTTTCTAATTCTCTATCCCTCTCCCTTCTTCTCTGTGAAAATCAATAAAATATATTTTAGAAAGAGTAAAGAACTAATAGATACAGCAACATGTATTAATGTATTTTTAAAAGGGTGTTATGCTACATGAAAGAAGCCAAATACAAAAGACTACACTCCACATTATTCCATTTATAAGAAATCCTGGAAAGGGCAAGGTTATAAGGACAAAAATCAGATTGGTGCTCGCCAGGGGCTGCAGGTGGGAAGAAGAATTGACTGCAAAGAAACATCAGCAACCTTTATGGGATGATAAAGTGTTCTGTATCTCTAATATGATGGGGTGCATTGATCAAAACTACGCATTTACCAAAAACTCACTGAACTGTACACTTTAAAAGTGATTTTTTATTTTTGTTAATCCTCACCCGACAATATTTTTTCCGCTGATTTTTTTTGTTTGTTTTTGAGAAATTGGAAGGGAGGAAAGGTGGGAAGAGAGTACAGGGAGAGAGAGAAACATTAATAGAAGAAAAACAAATTGATTTGTTGCCTTCTGCAGGCACCCAACCAGCGCCAGGTACATGCTCTGGGCAAAAAATTAGACCTGAGACCTTTTGATGTAGGGGCCAATGATCTAACCTTTAAAAAACACTGGCCAGGGTTAAAAGAGTGAATTTTATTTAATAAAAATTATACCTCAATTAACCTGTCTTATGAGAATAGTAAAGGAAACCTAAAATAATAAGTAAGTGAAAATAAATATATGAAAAAACAACTTACAGTTTTTCTAGTGTAAGGCTCATCTTGAGGATGTTATCAACTGTTGTAAGTGACACATGGGTTGCTCCTATGTCTCTGAAGGAGAAGGACCAAGAATGCATGATATGAACTCAAAGACAACAGTTCTATCTCTAAGAGACATTTAACAACATCTGGTTATTTCAACTCTGGCTTCTCTGTCTAGCCAACTCAAGAATTTATTTGCCATTGATGATATTTTCCAAGAGCTCTTCTTGATGAAATTTAAATTTATTTGCATCATCAAATCAATTACTTTGGTGAAAAGTACAGTCTGTGTTATTTTTACCATTATCCCATTTGTCTTTCTCAATTGCAAGCACAGCTTGATTATTCTTCTTAAAATATATATGTAATGTATAACTTATTCATTTTTTTCTTTCGGAGATGAATGGTTCTTCTGCATGCACCTACATGTTTCATGTCTGAATGTGTTCTCCAACACTGCTCCATTACTCTCCTGGCTGTCCTGCCCTTGTACAGTCTGTCTTTAACATTTTTGTGTGCTAATAATCATTTCCAATAACCCAGTTAAAATTAAGATGATTAATTTTTAATCAAAATGCAAAATATTTAGTCTTTGATGAAAGTAAGAAAGAGCAGAAATCATCTCATGAGCCATGAATTTGTTGCAATACTTACAAATAGTTCAATGCTTGCCAATTAAAAAGACATGGATCTCAAACAGTTGCCAGAGGGTTATGATTGAGAATTCTGAAAAATGCAAAGAATTGAAACTGTGTGCATTTTCAATAACTGTCATGAAAGCTTATATTCATTTTGTTGGTACAAAACTTGAAGGTTAAAAAATCATTTTCTGTCTTTACCTTTACATTACTCTTAAGAATCCCTAGGCATTGTTTTTTGGGTTACTGCCCAGGTCTCTAAATGCTAAAATGGAGAAGAGCACATAAAAACTAGGGGAAAAGTGGATATCAAATAAAAAAGTATGGCAAAGAACTTTTCAGACTGAAAATTCTATTAATGCCTGGCTGGTGTGATTCAGTGGTTGAGTGTTGACCTATGAACCAGGAGGTAATGGCTCAATTCCCAGGTCAGGGCACAATCCTGGTGTAGCAGGTTTGATCCCTAGTATGGTGAGTGCAAGAGGCAGCCAATCAATGATTCTCTCTTGTCATTTATGTTTCTATCTCTCTCTCTCTCCCTTCCTCTCTGTAATCAATAAACTGTATTTAAAAAGAGAAAAAAAATACCCCATTAGTGACTATGCTAATAGGAAGCTCCTGCTCTATAGGAAATACTATTTCTAGTGTCCTCCATAATTCAAGATGCTTTTCTTCATCTTCAGAAATTTTTAAAAATCCAATTTAAACCACCCGGGTAAAGAGAAAAATAGGTCTAACTCTTTGGTTTTGGAACAACAACAAAAAAAGGATAAATCTAAGAGGAACTGGTGAAAGCCATGCTTCTGTCACATACTCCTATGTATATTTTTGTATCACAGGCTTTGTTACATTGTATGTAAATCACCTGTTTACTTGTCAATTTCTTGGACTGTTAGAGCTTGACATTTACTATATATTTAATGGATTTTTTAAAATAAGTAAATAACATTATGATTATATATCACTAAAATGAACAATTTTGTTAATTGACACAAATTTTTATTCCCAATGCTGAAATAAATGTTCTTCTCAATTCTATAAAGTATATAAGTAAAACAAGACAAACAGAAAACAAGAAGATAAGAAAATCTATCTTTAGGTTAACTACTCAAATATCTTTAGTATACTTTTATAGACTATCATAAAGATGGTTATTACAGCTAATATCTATTAGGCTACTGGGCATCTATAGTGAACATTTAATATGTAATCCTCACAATAACTTTATTGATATATATTATTACCCTGTTTTACAAATGGGGAAGCTGAGGCACAGAGAGGTTATTTCAGTTGTCCTAGGTTGTGAAGTTAGTAAAAAGCAGAACTGGAATTTGAACTCTAAAATAGCTGCTACTTTCACCTTACTTCTGAGACCACTAGATATAGAATTCCCTTTTCAAATTTCATGTACCCATCTGGGACAGCCTCTATGAGAATTACATTTTTTTCTTTTTATTCCTGTTTCCTAATGATTGTCCATCTAATCTAATAAAAGAGTAACATGCAAATTGACCATACCTCTGCTACACCACAAACCATGCTCACAAGCCACTCAGGATCTGATATGCAAATTAAACCAATAAGTTGGTGGTGTCCATGAAGCTGGAGTGAGCAGGAGGCTTGGGTTGCCCCTAGCAATGGAGGAAGCCAAGCTTCCTGCCTTCCCTGCCAGCTCTGAGCTTTGCTCAAGGCTACAAAATTTCAATTTTAAAAGATAAAATAATCCCAGATACCTGCTTCCAGCCCACTGCCATGGCCAGCCTGAAAAAGACACACACCCAGACTGGCCACATCCCCATGGG
>PVJC01014818.1:0-35928 GCA_004026665.1 Murina feae
TGAAAGACAAATATCACATGATCTCACTCATGTGTGGAATATAATGAACATCATAAACTGATGAACAAAAATAGATACAGAGACAAAGAAGCATCCAACAGACTGTTCAAACTTCAGAGGAAATGTGGAGGGGAGGTGGTAAGAGATCAACCAAAGGACTTATATGCATGCACATAAGCATAACCAATGAACACAGACACTAGGGGGGTGTGAGGGCATGTGCCGGGGGGTGGAGGAGACTGGGGGAGGTCAATGTGTGGGAAAAGGAGATATATGTACTACCATTTGTAATACTTTAAACAATAAAAAAGAAACATTCTCTAGCTCTTAAAAGTTAATATGCCTATTAACACATGAAGGAATCCTATCTAATAAAAGAGTAATATGCAAATTGACCATCACAAGATGGCTTCCCCCATGTGGTCAAAGATGGCCGCCACAAGATGGCCAGCAAGGGAAGGTAGTTGGGAGGGACCCAGGCCTGAAAGGGAGAGAAGTTGGGGGGCACCCTGGCCTGCAGGGAAGGGCAGTTGGGGGGGGACCCAGGCTGGCAGAGGAGGAAAGTTTGGAGGGACCCAGTCCTAAAGGGGAGGGCAGCTGGGGGGAACCCAGTCCTGCAGGGGAGGACAGTTGGGAGGACCCAGGCCAGCAAGGGAGGGCAGTTGAGGGGGACCCAGGCCTGCAAGGGAGGGAAGTTGGGGATGACACAGGCCTGCAGGGGAGGAGAGTTGGAGGGGTAGACCAGGCTGGCAGAGAGGGACAGTTGGGGGGGACCAAGGCCTGTAGGAAAAGACAGTTGGGGGGGGACCCATGCCTGCAGGGGAGGGCAGTTGGGAGAGATCCAGGCCTACAGGGGTGGGCAGTTGGGAGGGACACAGGCCTGCAGGTGAGGACAGTTTGGGGGGACCATCCTGGCAGGGGGAGGACAATTAGGGGCAATCAGGCTAGCACAGGAGCAATTAGGTGTTGATCAGACTGGCAGGGGAGTGGTTAGGGGCAATCAGCAGGTAAGAGGTAGGGAGCCAGCAGTCCTAGATTGTGAAAGGGATGTCCAACTGCCTGTTTAGGCCTGATCCCAGTGGGTTCCCAGATTGGAGAGGATGCAGGTTGAGCTGAGGGACACCACCCCCATCCCCACTCCCACTCCATGCATGAATTTCATGCACCAGGCCTCTAGTATTATCATAAGGAGTAATTGATTAATTGGGTAAAGGGCATTAATTGTGATATTTTTAAAATCACAATTAGACATGAGAATATTTTTTAAAAAAGATATTTTTAATGACCTATATACTTTATCTCATTCACAAAAGTCAAAATTTCACTTCTAAAAAGAGGAATGATTTTGTATTTATTTAAATCTAAAATTGATATCGTGTCACATAGCTCAGGTTATTCTGCCATATGAGGAACTGGCTTGAATGATGAGCATGAAGACACTCAAAGTTAACATTTTAAAAATACATTGATTGAAAGCTCATCTTTTCTAATAAAAGAGTAATATTGAAATTGACTGTTTCTATGGGATGTCTAAGCCACGCCCATCAGCCAATCAGAGTGGCTGTATGCAAATTAACCCAGCCAAGATGGAGGCTGGCAGTCACGAAGCTAGAGTAAATAGCAGGCTTCCGTTGCACCAGGAGTAAACTGTCTGCCTAGCCTGGCTGGGCCTCTCTGCTCAAGCAACATTGTTGTAATTATAGAAGCCAAGGAGCTGAAGCAAACAGGAGATTTTCATTGTACCAGCGATGGAGGAAACTGCCTGCCTAGGCTGGCTGGGCCTAGGCAACATCTCTGCTCATGGCAACATTCTTTCAATTATAGAAGCCACAGAGCTGAAGCCAACAGGGGGCTTCATTACCTGCCTAGGCCTTGGCTTAAAGCAACAGTTTCAATTATAGAAGATAAATAAACCCCAGAAACCTGCTTCCAGCCAGCCTTGCTGGGATGTTGGGTCAATGGGAGATGTAGGCAGCCTGAAAGGGACCCAAACCCTGAAGGGACTGTGGACAGCATGAAAACGCCCCTCAGTTCCTCACCTAGGCTGCCCAGGCACCCCAGTAGGGACCCAAAACCTGAAGGAACTGTGGGAAGCCTGAAAGCGCCCCTCAGCTTCTCACCCAGGCTGCCCAAGCACCCCAGTAGGGATCCAAAACCTGAAGGGGCTGTGGGCAGCCTGAAAACAGCCCTCAACCCCTCACCCAGGCTGGCCACACCCCAATGTTGTAGCCAACCATATAATCCCAACAAAAATATTACTCAATATCAATATGTTAATCCTATATAATAAAAGGCTAATATGCAAATCAACAGAAAGGCAGAACGACCGGTCACTATGATGCAGGAGCTGCCCCCTGTTGATCAGTGATCCCCCACAGAGGGAGCGCCTGCTCAGCCAGAAGCCGGACTCTCAGCTGGCAAGCGCAATAGTAGTGGCAGGACAGCAGCGCTATGGACCCATTGTACCCTTCTGGGGATGTCCGCCTTCAGGAAGGCAGACATCCCCTAATGGGTCTGGACTGCGAGAGAGTGTAGGCCGGGCTGAGGGACCCACTGCCCTACACACAGTGTGCATGAATGTCATGCACTGGGCCTCTAGTATAAAATAAGCTTTTTAAAAAGTAATTGATGGAGCATTTTAGATCATTTGAAATAACAGTTTATAAAAACATATTTTATATGATAACAGCCATTTCCATTTTAATTTGATGTGAATACTTCAAGTGGCATAGAGGAAAGAAAAAACAAAAACATTGTTTGCTACAACATGGAAGATTCTGTCCCTGTGTATTATCTCTATGTCATCTGTAAGTTGGTCAATTACATTCTACACCAATATTACTAGAAAACCAAAATACTGGTTATAGAACATCAAGATCTGTAATAGGGTAAACAAAAACTCAAGCTGCTTATTCTTCCACAAACCAGCAATCCTACCTTTCTTTTTGTTTACTCCTCCTATTAAATATACCCTTGCTTCCTCCCTAAATGCATGTCCTTATTCTTGCAAATATTGCACGTGCTCTATTATTTCTGTACCTTGGCTGTTATTCCTCTACATAGAGTTCCTGTCAATATTCACTTACCCTTCAAGAAGTTTGACCAACTGTCATGATTTACTTGGGACTGTCCCAGATTGCCTGTGACTCTCTTGGTTTTAGAACTGAAAGTCCTACATCCCTGGAAACTCTTAGTCCCAAGAAACTAGGATAGTTCACTCTACCTCAGAATCAAGTTTAATGTCAGTCACTCCTCCTCCACTCCATCAGCCCACTCACTTGAGTGCACACTAGAACTTGTCACTATCTAAAATGGTTTCACTGCTGAAACTTAGCATCCATTATTTGTTTCTACACTTTAGAAAATACCATTACTTTCAAACTTTTTCACACTTAAAAAAAAATCTCAGATCAATTGACTCCTTTCTTATACCAGGTATTTTCTGTACTTCACACAAATCTACAGTCTGCTCTCCTGCAACCTGATCTGTTTCCCAGAAGACTCATTGATATACTGTCTCAACCAATATCCGTTACAACTCTGGTTTTTGGATGGGTTCAGCCAATGACCTTGGCCTTGATATCGGAGGATGGGAAAAGAACAAAGTTGAGGAATTTATATTCTTGTCTCTTACCACTTCAAAAGACTGCATTCTATTTTCAGAGGCCTTCTCCAATAGCAAAACTCTCTCATTATAATTTCTCTTTCTTCTCTCCTTCTCCCTCTTCCTGTGGGTTCCTCTTTCTCTCCAATCCATGCCTTCTATAGCCTTTTAGGACAAGGGGAGGTGACACCTCCCTGGCATAAAGAATTCTTAGGTGCTTTACCTTGCTTTCTGATTTTTCAACAAATCTTTACAATGCTTTATTGATTGTCCAAATATTAATATATAAACGCTTACTTCTTTTAACAATACTAGCTATTTTCTACTATGAATCCCATTAGCTGTACTTCCTTTCCAATCTAATTAAATTTAAAAACTCATTATTTCAATCTTTATCTCACCAGAATTCTGAACCATCTGACCTGCTAGTAATTGTGGTTGTGCCCATTCAGCAGTTTCTCTAAACCATGTCAAACAAATCATGTTCCTCCTCTTTTTTTTTATTGCATAAAGTATTATAAAGATTAGTACATATATCTCTTTTTTTCCCTTGCCCTTCCCCCGGCCTCCCCTACCCCCAGTGTTTTGTGTCCATTGGTTATGCTTATATGCATGCATAAAAGTCCTTTGGTTGATCTCTTACTCCGCCCCAACCCTCCCCGTCCTTGTTGCTGTAATTTGACAGTCTGTTCGATGCTGCTCTGCCTCTGTATCTGTTCCTCCTCTTTTATTGTTACCCTAGAGGGTGAACATAGCCAGTAAAAATCACATATTCAAGTAGATCAGTAGCTCTTCAAGGGAAGAAGTGAATATGTCAGCAGAATAGCTTCCCTTCTCTTGTAATAAAACCCAAACCAACAAACAAGGCAACGCTGACCATTTAGGTGGGATTTGATATTGAGGAAAAAAAAAAAAGAAGGGAAAGAAGAAGTAGAAAAAATGTGGGTAAGAAGAGAAAGAAAGAAGAGGCAGATAAAGGTGATTAATCAGAATCTAATATCAACTTCTAACCACAGAACATATTTGTATTCCTAAAATAACTGATAAATCAGAGAAGAAGAAGGAAAAAGAGATACTACAGGGAACACTAAATTTAATTCATTCCCAAAAAAAGCATAAAAACCTTACAAAAGCTATTATCTTTGAGTAACCAGGGAAAAACTATTTGGTCTCAAATTAGAATAGTCAGATCATGAACAGGTCCACAGAATTCGTCTCTGCTGTTGATCCAAGCCTGTCTTTGAACAAGGCACTTACAGCCATTGTGTTTGTAGATATTTCAGTAGGAGTGACTATGCATTTTGATTAAAACAGAAGGTCCTTACAGCTGCTCCCAGGGACTGTAATTTGGTCACCATATGAGTAACACAAGGTAAGTTTATTGTGTTTTTCTTAGCTAACACAGGCAAAAATATACCTAAGTAATTTCATTTATTAAGAGGAAAATGAAAGCTTAAGGAACCAAGAATCTTGGGAACCACATTTACTATAAATCTTTTTGGTGAGGTTCCTATTTAGATTTCGCCAATATAAGACAAAGACCATTATCTTACTCCATCTATTTGGTCAGACAGGTGGGCTTTAACTGACGAGAAATTTTGCTAAAGCCTCCAGATGTTCTACCATGAATCACCCTCCTTAATGTTAGGTATGGAATACAGTTGTGCCCATCATGGCTGGCTTTCTGAATGCCTTGAGCCAGTTAACAGGAGTGACTTCTAATTCACAGAAAACTACCAGAGAACCTGGCAGTTACTGGAGGCCTTTCCTGATTTTCATTCTTCCGGCTTTTCTAATAAATTTTTAATATGTTTTTTAAATTTATTTTAGAGAGAGGCAGAAAGAGGGAGAGATAGAGAAACATCAATGTGAAAGAGAAACATCCATCAGCTCCCTCCTACACACCCACTACTGGGGATCAAGCCCAAAACCCAGGCATATGCTCCGACTGGGAACTGAACTTGCCACTTCTGCTGCATGGGCCTATGCTCAACCAACCGAGCCACACTGGCTAAGGTTCCAATAATTCTTAAACCAGGTAGTCCTAGTATTAAAATCCTTCCTTCTCAAAATACAGTAAGTTGTTTTCCTGGGCAAATCTTGAGACAGGTTTCCTCTGCATAATCATAAAGCTAGTTAAACTCTTTCTTATTCTATAAAATAGGCTCATAACCACCATGCAAAATACTAAAATAATGTACCCCTTCTTGTAGCTTGGTAGGGATAAAAAGAAACTGTTTCAGTAGAAAAATGGGACCAAAATGGTACATCAATTAACTGCCACCTTCTCCCTAAAGTGGATTGACAATCCAATACAGACTAAGCAGAAGATGCCAAAAAAGAGTAAAAATAAAAGTTAATTCTTAGGCAAAAAATTAAAAACAAAATGTTATATTTTAAAAGACTAAGGAAAATAATAACTGGTCAAAAGGACAGAGCATTGGCCTGTGGACCAAAGGGTCCTGGGTTTGATTCCGGTCAATGGCATACACCTTGGTTGCAGGCTCCTCCCTGGCCCAGGCCCTCGTCAGGACAAGTGCAGAAGGCAACCAATCAATGTGTTTCTCTCACATCCATGTTTCTCTCTGTTTTTACCTCTCTCTTTCACTCTCCCTAAAAATCAATGGAAAAATATTCTCAGGTTAGAATTAATTTTTAAAAAAATCTATAATAATAAAAGCATAATATGCTAATTAGACAGGACAGCTGGACGACTTTCTGGATGTCTTTCCGGATGACCTTCTAGATGAAGCCGAGGCTGCAAGGGCTGAAACAAGCCACCACGACTGTGAGAGCCTAGTCCCTTGCACGAATTTTGTGTATCGGGCCGCTGGAAAATAAATAAATAAATAATTGAGATCACCTTTCTT
Organism: Murina feae; assembly: GCA_004026665.1. Taxonomy (NCBI): domain Eukaryota; kingdom Metazoa; phylum Chordata; class Mammalia; order Chiroptera; family Vespertilionidae; genus Murina; species Murina feae. Next base: position 6,475 of record PVJC01014818.1, read on the forward strand.
CATAGAATTACATAGTTTTTACCTCAGTTGTCTCTTTGCCTTGCTTGTTGGAAAACACAGCTGGCTATCCAGAGGCTGGGTATGATGGAGGGTGGGAAAGGCTACTTCACTGGCTATTAAATTATCTTTTGTGATTATATAGACAATATCCAGATTTAGGAGAAAATAGTAGAACAAGTATGATAATTTCTTTGTGGTTTTTTTATTTTATTTTTCTTTAATGAAAATAAAGAAATTATATTGATATACTGAAGGTTCAGTAATAAATATCTATTTCCCCTTCAAATACATCTGGCAGGAGGAATATGTCATATTCCTAATATTTATTATTTTATATGACCAAGAAAATTGAAGGCATGGAATAAATTAGATCTTTAGTCCTCTAAAGATCATGTTAAAATTAATTGAAGCTATAAGAGATAAATCTCGATTTCCATTTTCGATAATTAGCCTTGTAGAAGAAGAGTTATTTACAAGAAGTTTTGCATCTGCTAGCCACCTGAGAGGGAAAATGCTACTAGCTAAAAGGGCCCCCATCAGAATAGATTGTCATGATGTACATTTGGACGATGGCTTGAGATCCACCCCTAATCCCCTTGACTTCCTCCACAGCAATGAGCACACAGAGCCCCTATGCAACCAAGTCACATCCCATCATCGGCAGCCACATATGTGCTGAAGAAGCTTCCCGGAGTGAGTATCACCTTCCTTACAGACAAGAGTGAGAGGCTCAGTGATGGATTAATAATGCCCTTACTTTTTCATTTCTTTAAATAAATAGCCCTCTTTACCTTTCTGGTGCATGATATTTTAAAAATTGATTTGAGGGAGAGAGGAAGGAAGAGTGAGAGAGAGAGAAAAAAAAACATCCATGTGAGAGCAAACCATCTTGATTGACTGCTGCCTATACACTGGCTACCAGTGATGGGCAAGTGCCCTGACCAGGAATCAAGCTGGCAACCTTTGTGTGCACAGGACGATGCCCAAACAACTGAGCCACATCAGCCATGGCAAAATAGAAAGTGTTTAAACAAGGTGTTAAAAGGAAGCCGACCCAGGAGTCCATGTGCAACAATTTCCATTGCATTTCTCTCCTTTGGAGTTCTCTGCCTTAGTAGTAAATTACTTTTTATCCAGATTTTTTTAAATGGTACACATATTGACACTCAAAAACAAACAAAATTACCAGTAATTATCATTTCATAGGCAAGTATCCAGAAAAGAATGAGATAACACACAACTCTTTCTGGCAAGGCAGTGATAAAGTTGGCTCCTGGGGCCAGCAGAAGCAAATGCCATAGGTTGTATTTTTTTTGTCTCATCCAAGCCCCCTGCAGGCTGAGCCGTTTGCTGGGTTTTCCTGCAGAAATCACTGTTCCATGCTCCCTGTTGCTGTTGGTTTCCCAGACACAGACACAGAGAAAGATTGTGGGTGGCCTGCAGGATGGCCATTAGATCATGTGGAAACCAAGAGAAGGAGCCGCTGAAGAGAAAAACAGTCCCAGCAAAGCCTCACTCACCCTGCGCAGAGCTCTGGAGCATAGACAGCCCATTCCTTGTTGGACCAAAATGTCCGGTCTTTATACTCCTCACCACCATTAGCCATGTGATGTGGACTGCCTTAGGGAGCCTAGCCCTCAGGTGAGGCAGCTCGCCCAGCTTAGGCAAACTTTAAAAGGAGCAAAGAGTTGGATGGAGGCTGTTGGCTGACAGCTGCAACAAGTCCAGCATTGGGGGACATCTGGCCAGAGCATTGCCATTTCACCACAGGTCCTTCCATGTATCAATCACAGTTGTTGTTCAGTAGAAATTAGAATTCATCAGGAGAAACTTCTAGTTATTATCTTCCAATTCAGAATTGTTTAATTTATCTAGTTTCCCACCCAAGTAAGAAATAAAAACATAAAATCTCCAAGTCTATGAGCTGTTTAAACTTTCAGGGTTATGCCCCTTATAATTTGGGTGTATAAATTAATTAAAGTATTATTAAATTCCAACCAAATTGGGCTTTTAGGCATACGTACAACATTTGAAAACAAGTTTCATTTGATTATATAGCTTCTCTGAACTAACTCTTGGCTTCCTAGGGTTTCGTTGAATCTACTCTTGGCTTTAAAAACTAGATTTGATTTATCAGGCCTGTTAATTCCAAGATACATTTCTCTTTATAGAAATGGCTCTATCTTGAAGGATGCGTGGAGCATGATTTCCTGGGTAATGTCATCAGCCGCAGCCATTGTTGATGCTAACTCTGCAGAATGCTGTGTACTGAGGGTCAGGCAGATCCAGCTTATCCGCTTCAAAATGCTGGCGGAACACAAAAAGCCTGTGCTCACTGGCTCTCGGGAATTATGCAGCCAACAGTGGACTGTCAGGTCACAGCTAAAAGAGCCAGAGGGCTTGAATAGCATCCTTTTAATGGCCTTTTCATCGGAGTATATTTTGATCAAGCGGTTTCAACGTAAGATGGGTTTGTGTGCAAGTTGGACAAGATGCTAGCTCTCCTCCCTATTGAGTTTTTGTACTGCTCCAAAAAGTAAGATTGGTTTGGTCATTATTTTCATTTTTTGATTCAGAACCCTTCTTTGAAACTTTCCCATTTCAATAGAAGTTTTGTCCAACTTTTTCAAATATTTCGCAGTGTACAAAAATACTGTGCCAGTTGTGATGGTGTGCATTTTATTTTATTTTTAGTTTTAGCAATTCCATTCTAGTTATCCTCACATAGCTGGATCTTGAAAAAGAGGTTGCTATAACCCTGAATCAACTGACATCATACTGAATAGAGTATGACTTTTCTTGGGAGTCTCTCCATATGATATGATACTTCATTTCAGAAATGAACATTCTTTAAAATATCTGGGCCAATTCAGTTTTTGCATTTTGGATATCAAATGCTTAAGGACATTAAAAGGCTGATAGATACTACCTTTTTTAAAATCAAATCTAAGATACACTTGTTGCCTCCCTAATCATCATTTTTTCCTCAATAGATTTTAATTAATGAAATTATTTCAAGGAATTTTATATACACAATCTCTGATTTATTGCAGCACATAAAAAACTCTTACAAAGGTAGAGCAAACTAAGAGTGGCCTTGCAGTGATAAATGTATGAACTGATCAACTATAACCAATCATGAGGGCAATAAAAGTTTCAGTATAATCCAGAGTCAAATGACCTTGAGTAATAATGATTATTAGAACACAGTTATACAAATTCACATTATAGGACAACACTAAGCAGACTTGGAAATCATTAGTCGAATATGAAGCAACTATATTGATTCTGGTGGCAGCAACAGAGCACAACTAGACAAAATATGGGGCTGAAAAGTTAAGCATCCAAAGGTTTCAGAAAAGGAATACTGAGTTTTAGTACTTCAGAAAGCTCCAAAGAAGTTAATGCTTTCATAAAAATATCAACTCACCCTCTCAAAGAGAGAGAGAGAGAGAGAGAGAGAGAGAGAGACTGTTTATACTGGATATTTAAATACACATGTAGTAGAAACATGTTGCTTTAATCCTCACTTGAGGGTATTTTTTCCATTTTATTTATTTATTTATTTATTTATTTGTTTGTTTGTTTGTTTGTTTGTTTGTTTTTAGAGAGAATGAGGAAGGGAGGAGTAGAGACACACAGAGAAATATCAATGTGAAAGACATGTCGATGGTTGCCTCCCACATGAGCTCAACCTGCAAATGAGGTAAGTGCCCTTGACTGGAATCACATCCGTAACCTTTAAGTCCGAGGGGCCAACACTGTAAACGCAGAGCCAAACTGGCGAGGGCAGAAACGTGTTGTTTTTAATGACCTATAACTGTTCCTTTAACATTATCTTCCTAGGGAATATAAATGTCTCCTCTATCTCCACCCCAGAGTATTTAGTACACACATCTAGAGAAAAAATAGACATTGTCCTTTGATAACTTCTTTCCTGAAAGTCAAGATTCTCAGAGACTGCATGGGACTAGACTTGGGAAAGGAATAATTTTGGGCTCCTAGAAAGAGGCCCTGTCTTTCCAGTACCAGAGCCCTCATCACAAGTGAGACGAGATATCCTCTGGGACTGGGCCCTGTGTCCTTGTCATAGGAATCCTCACAATCATGTCCTCTAAGCATCCATAAAAGAAGATACACCAGTGTCTATGACTCATTACTGAGTCACTCTGTAGTTTAGAACCATGAACAAACATAGAGAAAAATAATCATTTTCATCATATATTCCGGGGGTGGCACCAACAGTCATAAAAACATCTGTCTCCAATTACTGGGAACCATCAAAACAATGACAGTGCATCTAGGGAAAAATGATTTAATCTAGAACAATTTAAGAAAATCCCAATTTAAAACAATTTAAGTAGATAACCTACCACAGTTGGTTATATTGACCTGCCACTAACGAAAAGGAAATGTTTAAGGTAAGTTACACAAACTATGTTCTTTTAGTTTAAAAAAGATTGGAACAAAAAATATTAAAATATCAACATAAAAGAGGCTACAGTATAAGATAGATGTTAGGTAAATCCTGTGTCATTTACCAATTAAAATCTCTGATAGATGTGTGCCTCAAAATCATTCTAGAAAGTACTGAAGAGAAGATGCTGAGAAAGCAAAATGATGGAAGTTCTTTGCATATTAAATGAAATGAGGAATAATGAATTTGTCATCTTGGCCCTTTTTTAAAAATATTCTTATTGATTTTTTTAGAGATGGGGGAGAGATAGAAACATCAATAGGCTGCCTCCTTACACTCCCTACTGGGGCTGGAGCCTGCAACCCGGGCATGTGCCCTGACCAGGAACCATGACCTCTTGGTTCATGAGTCAGCACTCAATCACTGAGGCAACCATCCAGGCTTACTACTCCTTTCTGGAAATGTCATTCCATGGGGATGATAGAGAAAACCAAAGAAAATACAGTTTTTAAAAATAAGAAATAAAAGAGAACATTTGACAGATTTTTTTTAATTTATCCCTTTTCACAGAACCCCTCACCTTCTGTTTGATTTATTTTCCAATATCTTCATATATATAGGAAAAATGAGTTATGTGTTTTCTATTATACTACTGTTTCCATCAATGCCTCCTGTGTAGTATTTACTGCTTTGATATCGTTATTTTATCTCTGAGCATATGAAGGAGCAAATAAAATATGGCAACACATTATTTAAGCCCAGCACTTAAAGGACTGTAAGTGCATCACTTGTGACAAAGGGGAAAACATGCGTTCATATATACGTTGCTCCTTTTCTGTCCTAAGTGTGTCTGAAAACCTTTTAAAAATAAGTTCAAATAATTACTTATAAGATTGTTATAATAAACCATCTTCATTATTTAATATTTGCTCTTGGTGCTGAATTGATGCCAGGTATGACAATTTGATGCACTTTCCAAAGTTACTGAAAGATAATTAGATCTACTAGGCTGTAAATCTTCCTAAAGCTAACCCAGTGTTTAAACCAATACATCTTGCTCTTTATTAGAGTTTGTCAATATATATCAAACTCAAAGATTTAAAAAGAAGAAAATATGTCAATCATAAAGTTGGTGACAACAATGCCATTATTTGAAAACAGGGCACATCTTTATACTTAGCTATTTTCTAAAGATACTATATTTAAGACATTCTGTATCATTTGATACGTGGTCCCACCTTTCTACTTCTGAACTTAGTTATATCAAATTCAAAGAAACCTGTATACCTGTTACCATGCTAAGCCATCTAATCACCATTCACTAACATGAGCAAACAACTAAGTATCACTAGAGATTATCTGGGGAGCTCTTTATGCTGAAAAAAAAAAAAAAAACCCAACATGAGCAAACACAATAACACATTATACACCCAAAGACCATTTGAAGGGTAAAATCAAATTAAAAATTCTGAATGAATTACTTACCATAAACCTTAGCTTGTTAGCAATAGTAACGAGGACTCTGTGTCTGCTCCGCTAGCTTCCTCTCCTAACCCATAACTAGAGGCATACATTCATCTACACACCACACAGTGCCCAGACAGGCAGCTGACTGTCAGGAGTTCTACTGCCTAAACATGCTATCTAGCCATGTAACAAACTATTGCAGCTTAGGGGAGGTGACTCCTTGCCACCTTTACTAAAAGAAGTGATAGGAAACGTGTCTCCAAATTAGTATTTGTAGACCTGAAACCCACATTTATTGTTGAAGTTTGTTTGACACTTACCACTGTCTCTTCCATCCTGAGTAGCATATAACCGTCAAGAAAAATTCTGCAAAGGCACTGTACCATTGGTAAGAAAATCATTGACTTAAACTTGGACCGAATTTACACCTTGGCCAATGAGTTTACAGGTCTTTCAAAATCTTAGTTTTCCACATCCCTGTTAGGGACTGGATTCTGGGTTTACTTCCTGCTTATATAAAGTTTCTGTTAAGTAAGGTAAGAAGTCCAAGTTCACATTCTCCATTTTCTTAGACCCCCATAACTGTAACTAAATTCCATGTCCCTATAACTATTCTCACCACCCATAAAATCCTGGATCACTCATATTGTGTCTTCCTAGTAGAATGAGGGGGTGGCCCGGGGGGGAGAGACTGCAGGCAGTTGGCCGGCCAGCCCTGCCCTCTGGTGGAATTCCTGGTCAAACTCCCAGTTGAGGAGATAATTTGCGTATTAGCCTTTTATTATATAGGATTCTATTACATATATTTATTCTATTACGTGTCATACATATTCATATAATATATATTAAGTCTCTCTGCAATCAATTCAAGTAAAAGCAGGAAGTCATAGGGTTCTAAAAAAATTTCCTTGAGGAGACAGATCCCATCAACAATCTGTAAAATTAATGTCTTCAAAAATTTTACCAATATGACTAAATTTATGAGGTATTTTGCTACCCATAAAAACAAATAAACAAAACTAGAAACTCTTTGGAAAACCAAAAGCTGTCTAAGAAACCCATAGACCACATACTAAACATGCTAAAGTCTAATGTAATATTGAGCATGAAGAAATTGGAATGTTTTTTGGTGAAGTTTCAAATTATATAGGATTATATCCCCTTTTCAATGGCTCCTATTGTAATTCTTTGATTGAAATAATACTTATAGGATTTTTAAAATATTTTTATGGATCATATTTTTCATATTTACAGAATATAATGTTTTATGAGGTTGATTGATTTTCATTTTTAAAATTGACCTTTAGTGAAAACACAGATGAATAACATGAAACTTGAAAAAATGAAACAGAATATAAGTTGGCAAAATACCAAAAATAGTATGGCTGCCAGAATTTAGGAAACAGAAAAGAAAGGGAATATTCAAGAAAGATGTAAATATACTACTTTATCATATGTAAATGAAGTCAAGAAGTACTCATAAATTATATCAATCAAGAAATATTTGTTTGGGAATACTATTTAAAGTCATAAACATAATACTAGAAAAATCATAATGATATAAATAGTAATTGGGCAATAGAAAGAGGAAAGGTGGCAGTTAGTATGATAATCTAATTTCAGTAGATACTTCTAAAGTTAATAAGTCAAGAAATAGATATAAAAAGATATATCTCTTTACTTTTATTTCCCTTCTATGGACTATCTGTTATTTCTCTTAAGGAAAATGTAAAAAGCCACAAGTGAAAAGATTTCTCTAAAGTACAGAGGAATGACATGAGAAGGGAAGGAGAAGAAGGGACTCTGAATTCTCAAATAGTCATTTAATCCAAGAAGGGCTTACATGATTGAAAGGGTTAAGTGAATGAACAAAATAAACTGAATAGCAGAAGAGATCCAGAGACATGGAAGGATGCAACAAACTGATGAGTCTCAGAGAGAAAATGGTGGGAAGAGATTAACCAAAAAATTTATATGCATAAGTGCATAACCCATAGACAAGGACAGCAGTGCAGTGAGGCTTGGGACAGGGGCAAAAGGGGAGTGGAAAAGGTCAATGGGGGGTAAAGGGGGACACATATAATACTTTCAACAATAAATAGAAAAGAAAGAAAGAAAGGGTTAAGTGGGCCTAGTATTGGTGTGACAAGGTGAAAGAAGGAGCTACAAAATACTAGAGGTATGAGGAGGTAGTAACTAGTGAGCATGCAATGAAATAGATAATTAAGTTAAGGAGGTGACATGTAAAAAGGCACATAAACCCAAAGACATATACAAGGCCCATACAGATAATAAAATATGCAACCATACATTCATGTCTATGTGTGGTCACAAGTATTTACACAAACCTGCATACTTACAAAGCCCTATCGGCAGTCAGAACACAGTGGTGACCAGGTGATGACACAGGTGAAGTGGACAGGTGCCTTCTGGTTGAATGCCAAAGAAAGCCGGCATTCCCTTCAGAAGTTCACGTTTACCCACTACGTGTGCAAGGGGTTCCAGATGTCATCAAAACCTACAGCACAACTCAGAACGCAAGTAAATGACAGGAGGCAGCTGTCTGATTTCTGCTTAGAATACACTTAAATCCCATCTTCAAATGAAATATGGTCCGTGAGTTTGGTTGTCCACACCCGATTCATACTGCTACATGGGATTCACTTACATGGAATATCAGATTTAAATACCAATTTAGGAAAAATCCTCAATACATTGATTTGGTGGGGAAATGTTTAAGAAGCACTTAATATGAATATTCTTATATTTGCTTCTCAGCTGATAGTATCTCGAACACCCCCACACACACAGTTTTAGTTAACAATGTACCAGAAACTATTACCCTTGTTTTTATCTTCCCAAACATAATTGTATCCCTTCTTCCTGTAAGCTTATTTTCAGGTTTTAAAAAGATTGGAATGCAATGTCTATTTCTATTAGTCTTAATACTAAACTAATAAGATGCACTTCCAGCTGAGAAAGTATATTTTAGAAGTTGGTGTTCATGGTTTATAATAATGAAATCAAGAAGACCAGATCATTTGAAATGGATTTCCATTAAAGAAACTCTTTTTAACAAAGGAAAATCTTTAATATGTTAGTATATAGGAATTTTTCAGCGTAAGAGATAGTCAGACATTTGCAAAAGGGTATTTAATAAAATATTAATACTATATGATAGCATATAAAATTAAGATTTTAACTTTTATGCATACAGGACTAAATCATGAGTTTAAAATGTTAACTAAATTAACAAATTCTCTAGGAACAAGACTCCTATTAATAATAAGCCAACATTTACAAGGAACGTGGTATTTTAGTACTGAGTCTTCAGTGGTAGGACATGATAAAAGAAGAGGTAAAGGTGTCCCTAGTGTAGGTCTCCAAAGTCCATTTCAGGGACCACATGTCTCCCTAAGCAAAATGATCTAATTGTCTGAGAGACCAAGAAACTACAACAACAACAACAAAAGGCTCCTTGATTTTTTTTTAACTGTGTTTCATCCTTAGGTGGGAGTGTACTTATTGAAATTGGGTATATCAATTAGGACTTTCTGCTGATGAAGAAATATATCAACTCTGATTTAGCTAAGAAGGTGGAAAGATCTGGAAGAACTGATCACTCAGGCTGTGAACACAGCAGAATGCAGGGAAGTGACAGATACTTAGAAACCATCCTATGTATTTACTGAATGATTTAGATAGATGATCTATTGAATCTGTATATTTCTATGAAGAAGCATCATTGCTGGGAATGACACCTGGCTGTCCTTGGGTGGGTTAGCTTTCTACTTTTGTAAAGGTAAGGGCAGGTGAATTCAGGGAGAGGGTTAATACAGAATGCAAAAGTGGCATCTCCCCAGAGGAAGGGAGAGTACTACCAAAATAGAGGCTGGAGGCAGGAACGTGTTGTGCACACATGACTGGGGAAGCCAGCCTCCAAAATGGTTCCTAGTAAACCTCATGCCTAGCTCGGTGTCCTGCATGTTGGTTTGGGTGAGTCTCTGAGATCAAGAGCATACCACAGAGTGCAGGTGTGTGACTTCCAAGCCATGGCCACAAAAGTCACTGGAACTCCCACACTGGTTTCTTAGATGGTTTACTCCAGGCAAAACCATCTGCCATGCCATGAGATCCCTCCTGTGGCCCTGTGAGGAGCCCCGTGTGAAGAGGATCTGAGATCTCTCTTCAACCTACAGCACCAGCTTGCCAGCCTTGGAAATGAATGACCTTGGAGCAGCTCTCCAGACCCTGTAGGCTTCAGAGGACTGCTCCCCCGGCAGTCTCACAGGAGGCCTGACCCAGAACCTGACCCACAGAGATAGTGAGACAGTTAGTGCTATCTTCAGCCACTGGGACTTGGGATCGTTAATTTTGTAGCAATAGGTAACCAACAAAGTGGATTATAGCCACTAAAGAGGAACAAAAATTTGAGAGGTTTCTGAACAAGCCACACCAGCAGGAATTAGGGCATAGATCTAATTACATATTTATTAATTACCTAGAAAATAGTGAGGCAGTAGGGGCTTTGAAACTAGATTGCCTAGGTCAGTAGTCTAAATACTGTTTGAGCTTCAGCAAATTATTGCTTTGGGAGATAAAACAATTTTTATGTCATTTATAGAATGGAAATGACAACTCACAGGTTAGTTGTGAAGATTATATGACATAATCAAATAAAACATTTAGAACTTTGAGAGGCAAATATATGCTTATATAACATATAATATATAATATTTATATATTGTATGAATACTTACATATACATATATAGGTACTGACATAAACTCATTTAATCCTTATAATAACCTTATTAAAATTCACTATTTTTCCATTTTATAGATGAGCAAACTAAGGCACAGCTGATAAGGTGGAAAGCTATGCTTCAGATCTAGACAATGTGTTACCAGAGCTTGTACCTGCTAACTAATTAGGACATCTTCCATAAACGCTTGAGAAATCATGCTAGTTGATGTTGAAAATAACATATTAATTGCCTTTTTTTCTTAAGGATATTACATTTTAGGTGAGAAAATGAGATTGATAAAAAAAATCAAAGATTTGTTAGGAATAATTTGCTTTATAGAGAAGAAATATGTTTCACTATGGAGAATGAATATTTATATAATGTTCTGTTAGTATTAATAAAGGGACAATGCCTCCACATAAACATGATCCTGACAAAAATTATGTATATACATTTGGGGGTTCTGATACAAAAATTATGTATATACATTGGGGGTAATGTGTATAAAACATCCTAAGTCTGTTCTGGACATTTCAACCTTTCGCTTACTGTGGAGTTATCAGCCAGCATTTCTCAGCTTTTCATGTACAATTTCAGAAGTCTCCTTACCTGTCCCTTATTGTAATTGTCTTTGAACTGAGGAAGAAATGGCCATAGTTGGCTGAATAACATACTCAAAAATTCATAGCCCAGCCAGTGTGGCTCAGTGGTTGAGTGTCGACCTATGAAGCAGGAGGTTACAGTTTGATTCCCTGGCAGGGCATATGCCCAGGATGCAGGCTTGATCCCCAGTGTGGGGTGTGCAGGAGGCAGCTGATCAATGATTCTCATCATTGATGTTTCTATCTCTTTCTCCCTCTCCCTTCCTTTCTGAAATAAACACAAATATATATATTTATTTAAATCTATATACCCATATCCTCAGAATATAACCTTATTTGGAAATACAGTTTTCACATATAAAATTAGTTAAGATAAGAGGAATTTATATTGGATTAGCATGGGCCCTAAATCCAGGGACTACTTACTTTATAGGGGGGGAGGGGAGGAGACACACAGAGATACATAGAAAAGAAAGCCATGCAGACAGCGGCAAAGATTGGAGTGGCATGGATACAACCAAGGAATGCCAACAATTGCTGGGAGCCAAGACACGCCAAGAAGAAGTGAGAAAGGATTTTTCCGTGGAGCCTTCATAGGGAGCATGGCAGAGCCAACACCGTGATTTCAGACTGCTAGTCTCCAGAACTGAGAGAATAAATGTCTGTTATTTTAAGCCTCCAGACTGAATGGTAATTTGTTAAGGCAGTGCTAGGAAACGAGTACAGCAACATTATGGAAACTGTGTTAAAAGTGATCATTAAAATGCAGGAGGCACTTTTCTCTCGAAATGTAGGTTAAAGAACCCTTCCCGGGAAAAAGCACGCGTGTTTGGTTCTTTTGAAGATATTCCAGGAGCCCCAAATCTTCTATTTATTCTCAGCTCCAAATCAGAAGTCAGAGAGTAGAATTGTTAAATTGTCAGGAGACCAAGAGGGACCTGGAAACCGAGAACCCCTGCCTTGTACTCCGCTCTGAACTCTGAAATTCTAGGGGGAAATGAATGCATGATTCCACCTGAGAATGTCATTACTTGAACCAAATGCAGGTGATAACCCAAGGTCATGGGCACAACAGAAAGAAGAGATGGGCCTCAGTTGGGGTCTCCAAGCATCACAAATGAGGCAAAGATCCATGGGACCACTTTCTTCGCCGGGGACTCGTGTTTGTAGGCAACAGCAGGTGAGATTATAGAAGGTAATGGGGCGCTCTTGGGGGCTGAAAAGAAAAGGCCTCCTCACCATTGATGTATCTGGAAGAAGCTGTGTTCTACATCCTATTCAACTCACTGCTTATTATTAGAAATTTATAAAGAGGAGCAGCAGAGGAGCAAGAAAGTCATCCCTATGGAATTTAGCTGTAATGACTTTTTTAAAAAATAAAGATAACTAATGTGTCTTTCTTCTTGCAATTCTTCAGTTGGCTTTTGATGATTCACAAAATCAGAGTGCAGTAGGAGAACAAGAAACTGTTCGGTTTTCTTCCCCAGCCTCTGAGCAGAGAAAATCTGAGGAGGATGCTGCTGTGCAAAAGATAGAACATATGCCAAGTGCCACGAACACAGTGTTAAAGACTCACTAATATTTGGTTCCTCCTATAGCTACGCTAAAACCTCTTCCTTTACTTATTTTTAAATTTTTCTTTTCTCTTTTAGTGTAACAATCAGAGAAGGACTGCCTTCACAACTTTGGAGTCTCACAGCTATATATTTAAAAAAATATTCCTAATTCTCTTCCATTTCTGCTTGAACTGTGAATAACAGTACTGGTTCTAACAGCTGAGATACAGCACATCATATACTTTAAGGCGTTTTGGTATTCCTTCACTTTTCCTTTCTGCAGAACATAAAGTCTCACCCCTTTAGGGTTTCTTTAAGGGCTTACTGTTTATTATTTTTATCATTCTGCACCAGAGCCACTTTAAATTTGTCACAATTTGTGAGGGTTCAAAAAGAAAACAAACAGCCTACATTGATGGTGGCAGTGGCACATATAACGAAGATGCCAAGTTGACTAAATGAGCTCCCAGTGACCAAAGCTGGAGCAGTTTGTACAAGAAAACGAAGTAGGATTGGATCACAATCCAAACTATAAAATAAATATCTGAGTTCATACCGATATGAATAGATGATTAAATAAATAAACTGGGAAGAAAAGACCAATCTCTCTTGCAGAAGAAGGTCATTTATGTAGATCCTGAGCCCTTGAGGAGGTGCCTAGCTCCCCACTCCTGAAATCGAGGCTGCACACAGTGACTGCCTTTCAAGCAAATACAGCATGGAAAGAGGGACAGAGGTGAGCTGGTGCAGACACCTGACAGATACTATCTAGCCAGGTGATCAAGGTAAACATTAACCATGACACAGGTTGACAATAAATACTCTTGATGTGATGGCACTAGAATGGCATCTTACTTCTGCGGTCTTCTCCCCAAAACCTACAACCCCAGTCTAAACACAAGAACAGACCAACCTAACTCACACTGAGGGGCATCCTACAGAATACTGACTCTAGCCCTCCAAACTGTCACGGTCATCAAAAACAAGAAAAGTCTGAAACTTCTCTCAAAAGCAAGAGAAGCCTAAGAAACATGGAAAATAAATGTTATGTAGTATCTTGGATAGAATCCTAGAACAGAAATAAAGATTTATGTAAGATATTAATAATAGAGAAAACTGGATATGGGGTACATTGGAATGCTCTGTGTTATTCTTTGCCATTTTTTGGTCCTCACCTGAGGATATTCTTTCCATTGCTTTTCCAAGAGAGTAGAAGGGAGGAAGGAATGGGGCGAGGAGAGACAGAGAGGAACATCTATCATTTATGTGAGAGACACATTGCTTGGATGCCTCTGGCACATAACCCAACTAGGGATGGGAAGCAAACCCAAACCACTACATGTGCAGGTCAATGCTCCAATCACTGAGCAACACCGACCATGCCTTATATTTTTATAAATCAAAAATGGCTATTATTTTTATTTAAATACTAGAGGCTCGGTGCACAAAAATTTGTGCACTCCGGGGGTTCCTCAGCCCAGCACAGCCTGTGCCCTCTTGCAGTCTGGGACCCCTTGGGGGATGTCACCTGCTGGCTTAGGCCCACTCCCCGGGCAGCCCGGAAGCCCTCAGGGGATGTCCACTTGCCAGCGGGGAGCAGGCCTAAGCTGCAGTCGGACATCCTTAGTGCTGCTGAGGAGGTGGGAGAGTTTCCTGCCACTACCGCTGTGCTGTCAACTGTCAGCTTGGCTTTGTGACTGAGCAGAGCTCCCCCTGTGGGAGGGCACTGACCACCAGGGGGCAGCTCCTGCATTTAGCATCTGCCCCCTGGTGGTCAGTGTGTGTCATAGTGATCAGTCATTCCAAGTCGATCTGCTGTTAGGGTCAATTTGCATATTGCTCTTTTATTATATAGGATTATTATATAGGATAGAGGCTTGGTGCACGGGTGGGGCTGGCTGATTTGCCCTGAAGGGTGTCCCAGATCAGGGTGGAGGTCCTGCTGGGATGCCTGGCTAGCCTGAGTGAGGGGCTGATGGCTGTTTGAAGGTTGGCCATGCCCCCTGTGACCTAAGCTCCCAGCAAGGCTAACTGGAAGAAGATGTCTGGGATTTATTTATCTTCTATAATTGAAACTTTGTTGCCTTGAGCAAAGGTCACAGCAGGCCAGGGCAGGTGAAAAGCTTGGCTTCCTCCATTGCCGGGGCAACCAAGCCTCCTGCTTGCTCCAGCTCTGTGGCTGCCTGCTGCCATCTTGGTTGGGTTAATTTGCATATAGTCACTCTGGCTGGTGGATGTGGCTTGGGATGTAAGGAACTGACTCCACTTTGCATGTTTCTCTTTTATTTGATTAGATACATGTTTTGTTTTGTTTTGTTTTCTAGCTATAGCTAGGTAGCTTCCCCCAGGAAGGTCTCCCAGTTTAGCACCTAAATAAAATTCTTATGAGGTAGATTCCATTATTATAGCACTTGTACAGATAAGATAAACTGGAAACATTTATTTCATGTATTGAAAAGTTTTTTAAAGCATATTTTGATGATACTGTTGTCATTTTTTATTCCTAACTGTCACAAGATAGAACATGAGACCTTGAGAATCCTACTCCCAGGTATGCCTAACTTGCAAAATATTTAATCAAACAAAATGGAAGTGAAATAGAATTTTCTACTAGGAAAAAGATAAACTTACCAAGGATGACTAGAACCTTAATAACAAATTGAATATGGCTCCCAATAACATCTTCTTGCACCTTCTATAATCACTATAATCACTCAGTCCTATCCATGTCCCCATTGTGCTATTAGACAGGATGGTAATGAACATGGTCACAACTATAACTGTCAAGCATGAAAGCAATGCTGAGTGTGCTTCTGGCCCAGCTGCTATTAGCATGAGGTAGAAGCCTTGAAAATATTGCCAAGAAATCAATATCTTCCATCAAAACCGAACTGACTCTGAGCAGTAGTTCAGCTGTTCTAGAAGAACAAACACAAACACAACTAATTGCTACCCAGAAAATTAATATAGAAGGCTCTATTCTGTGCTTCACCTGTTGTTTATCAGCAAATGTTCTACATGCCTGCCAAGAAAGTAGTGTAGGGGATTCAGGAAGCAGGAAAGAGGTGAATGGCATTTTTCTGAGTACACAAAGGAATACACCAACTGCCACAACTAGTGACAGTCAGGACCATCTCTTTATCTGTAAGGATTTTAATTGCATAAGGCTTCCCATTTCTAAAAATTAAGAATGAAGGTAAGTAATCAACTTACATCATCCAGAAAAATAAACTCAAAATGGATAAAGGACTTAAGCATAAGATGGGAAACCATAAAAATCTTAGAGGAAACCACAGGCAGCAGCCATCAGACATATGTCCTAGCAACATCTTTACCGACACAGCCCCTAGGGCAATGAAAATTACAGAGAAAATAAATAAAATAAAAGCTTCTGCACAGCAAAAGAAACCATCAACAAAATAATAAGAAAGCCCACTGCCTTGGAGAAGATATTTGCCAATGTTATCTCTGATAAGGGTTTAATCTCCAAAATTTACAGGGAACTCATACAACTTAACAAAAGGAAGATAAACCAATCAAAAAATGGGCAAAAGACCTAAACAGATACTTTTCAAAAGAGGACATTCAGAAAGCCAAGAGACATATGAAAACATGCTCAAAGTCACTAATCATCCGAGAGATGCAAATCAAAATGACATGAGATATTATCTCACACCTGTCAGAATGGCTATCATCAACAAATCAACAAATGACAAGTGCTGGAGAGCATGCGGAGAAAAAGGAACACTCATGCACTACTGGTGGGAATGCAGACTGGTGCAGCCACTGTGGAATATAGTATGGCATTTCCTCAAAAAAAAATAAAAATGGAACTTTCATTTGACCCAGTGATCCCACTTCTAGGAATATATCCCAACAAACTAGAAACGCCAATCAGAAAGGATATATGCATTCCTATGTTCACAGCAGCACAATTTACTATAGCTAAGATTTGGAAACAGCCTCAGTGCCCATCAGCAGATGAGTGGATTAGAAACTGTGGTACATCTACACAATGGAATATTATTCTGGGGTAAAAAAAAATAAGGAATTTTTATCATTTGCAACAGCATGGATGGACCTGGAGAAGATTATGCTAATGAAATAAGTCAGTCAGAGAAAGATAAATATCACATGATCTCACTCACTTGTAAAATATAATTAACAACATAAACTGATGTACAAAAATAGATCTAGAGATAGAAAAGCATGGAACTGACTGTCAAACCTCAGAGGGAAGTCAGGGGAGGTGGGGGGTAAGAGGCCAACTAAGGACTTGTATGCATGCATATAAGTATAACCAATGGACACAGACACTGGAGGGGGATGTGAGGGCAGTGCTGGGAGGTGGGGTTGGCTGGGGAGAGGTCAATAGAGGAAACAATAATATTGTAATAGCTATGTATGGGCCAGGAAGGTACTTGAAGTATCAGGGGAACATTCTGGAAAGTATATCATGGTCTAACTCTGTTGTACACCTGAAAAGTAATAAAGAATAATACTGAATGTGAACTATAATTTTAAAAAATGGAAAATTGTATGTTATATGTTTTTCATCACAATAAAAAAAAAGAGAGTAACCAAATTTAAAAAATAAATAAAATAAATGAAGGTAAGTAAAACACCAAGTGGACAGTAATGAGTCATTGATAAGGGAGGAAAAAACAGATGCCAGCATTCTCTAGCAGAATTGTGAGGGCAGAAGCCAAGACATTTACTGGATTGGATTATGTCACCTAGTGTCTGACTCTAGGGTGTGTACAGCCCCAAGCAATTATTTTTGCAGCACCCCTTCCAATAAAAACAGTTCAATTAACAATACATTGCAAAAACTGTGTATCTGTGAAAGATACAACAAGTAGGCCTGGCACAGAAATAATTTTAGACAAAATGCAGGCCTGAAAAAGTCTTGTCCAACCTGGTGGGGAACTTTAGAGGGAATGAATATTGGATATCAGAGTGCGCGGTCAGGCCAACTTGCCCTAATCGTCTGAGTATGCTCTCTGATGTGTGTGTGTTGTTTGAGTAATACTGTAGTATTAAAGAGGACAGAAAGAGTAAGTTTTAGATATACTGGAATTGGTGTTACAGCATTCCTCCTGCTGGAGGCTTAATGACTCTTTCAGACAGTGGACTCCAGGTCTGAAAACAGAATGTTTAGAGAGTGACCACTGTCAGCCTTTTGTTTACCCATTCTTTTTTTTTTATTATGTATTAGAGGCCCAGTGCATGAAATTTGTGCACTGGTAAGGTCCCTAGTGGCTGCTAGCTGCCAGCCAGGGCCTCCCTCCCTTCCCCTGGCCACCTGCCGTTGCTGGCCAGGGTCTCCTTTCCCCCAGCTAACCTGCCTTCTGTTTGAACTCCCAGAAGAACACTGACTGAGGGGGCAGTTTGAATAGTATGCTTTTATTACATAGGATACAGGGTGTTCCCAAAAAAAATATGTACACTTTAACAGCTAATAGCTCAATTTTCAAAATTAAATGTATTTTAATAAACTGCCTTTATAATTATTCAAAGTGTGTGTATACCTTTTTTGGGATACCCTATCTTTACTAACAACCTTCCATGTTTTTACCTTTTACCGCTGTGTTCAAGTGACCATCTTCACAACTCTTTCTGGGTCAAGCTCCCTGGGCTGCCACTCCAGTGACTACAATTATTGAGACTCTGGTTTCTAGTGATTAAGTATCAGATTCTCTCATCACTCCAGTAGGAGGGAGCCTAGTTGTCAATGTCGTCTCCTACATGAGGTCCTGAATGCGGGGAAAGCCACCAGTGAATGCAGATGCACTTACCAGCATACTCTTTATGGCCTTAGTAAACTGTGTATTTTGAGCTTCCCTAGTGAACATAATCATTTGGAGAGTGTTCTGGCTATCTGTAATAGATCCAGTCCAGTATTCCCTGAACCTTTAATCTCATCCTCCACCATCTACCATGGCAATTCCGACATTTCAACTTTACTTATCATGGGCCATCACTTATTTTTATCCTACTAGGAGCCATTCTAATACCAAATTCTCACTAGCCCACAAGACCTTCCTACGTGTTTAACCCTGCATTTTGGAAAATACTCCCAGCCAATAAATTCTTCTTTATCTAATTTTTTAAATATATGTTTTATTGGTTTCAGAGTGGAAAGGAAAGGGAGAAAGAGATAGAAACATCAGTGATGAGAAAGAATCATTGATCGGCTGCCTCCTGCAGGCCCCACACTGGGGATAGAGCCTGCAACCCAAGCACATGCCCTGACCAGGAATCAAACCATAACCTCTTGGTGAACAGGTTGATGGTCAACCACTGAGCTACACTGGCCAGGCTTCTTTATCTAACTTTACGTTAAGGGTTACCTTGACCAAACAACCTCAGAATCATTTCCATGAAGACTCCCTCAGCTCCTACCAACATATGGCTCTAAGTTTTACTGCTCCTTTCATGCAGTGTCTTCTTCCCTTATCAGACCCAGAATATATCTGCCAGTGAGTGGTATGCTATCACTTAACCCCAGTTACTTTTTTGAAAAGAATAGCAGGAAGATTGATGAGAGAAAAACCTGGGGGGTACATATTGTCTTGTGTACTGTTTTATAACAGGCAGAGCCTGAAAAGGAAGAGATGGACCCCATCTTCAGCCTCAGTATGTTTAGAGGAGTCTGGGAAAACAGGATCTCATGAAGGAGCTACCCAGATCTCTCCATCCTTTTTGTCAGGGTCCCAGGTTTTCCTAATCAGGGTTCTAATCTTGATAAAATAAACCTGACTTGGCTAAGTTTTATTTTATTATTTATTTTATTTTATGTTATTCTATTTATTTATTTTGTTTTATTGTTTCCATTGCCATTTATCCCCTCTTTGCCCTCCCTGTACCCCCAAAATCCACACTGTTGTCCATTTCCATGAGTTTTCTCTCTTTTTTTAAAAATATATTTTATTGATTTTTTTTTACAGAGAGGAAGGTAGAGGAATAGAGAGTTAGAAACATCGATGAGAGAGAAACATTGATCAGCTGCCTCTGCCCACTTGCCACTGGGCATGTGCCCACAACCTTGACAGGAATCTAACCTGGGACCCTTCAGTCCGCAGGCCGACGCTCTATCCACTGAGCCAAACTAGCTGGGGTGAGTTTTCTCTTTTTTTGCTCAATCGTTCGACCCTCTAATACTCCTCCTTTTGATTTTTAAAATTCAAACTTATTACTTATTTTTTGCCACCATAGTAAATAATTCATAGAATGGGTCACTTCAACAGTACTAGGGAATCACTGTCCCTCAAACTAACCCATATCCCGCCTGGCTGGCATGGCTCAGTGGTTGAAGGTCGACCTCTGAACCAGGAGGTCGTGATTCAACCCTTTGATTCCCACTCAAGGCACATGCCCAGATTGCAGGCTCAGTCCCCAGTGTGGGGCATGTAGGAGGCAGCCAATCAACAATTCTTGCTCACCACTGATGTTTCTATATCTCTCTCCCTCTCCCTTCCTCACTGAAATAAACAAAAATATATTTTAAAAAACATCCCCACACACAACATTTAAGGAGGAAGAGATAATGGCCATTGCCTATCTAATCTAATAAAAGAGTAATATGCAAATTGGTGTCACTCCACTACACCTAAGCCACACTCATCAGTCAATCGCCATGCCCAGCAACCAATCAGAGCGACTGTATGCAAATTAACCCAGCCAAGATGGCAGCTGGAAGCCACAGAGCTGGAACAAGCAGGAGGCTTGCCCCAGTGGTGATGGAGGAAGCTAAGGTACCTGTCTGACTAGGCTGGCTATGGCCTCCGCTCAATGCAACAGAGTTTCAATTATAGAAGATAAATAAACCCCAGAGACATGCTTCCAGCCTTGGGCTCAAGGAAGCGCTGGGAGCATAGATTGTCAGGGGCAACCCGACCTGGGCTCTGGTTAAAGCAACAAAGTTTCAACTTTAGAATTTAAATAAATTCCAGCCAGCCTCGCTGCAAACAGCCATCAGCCCCTCACCCAGGCTGGCCAGGCACCCCAGGTGGGAACACCCACCTTGAAAGGGCTGTGGCCAGCCTGCAAACAGCCATTAGCCACTCACCCAGGCTTGCCAGGTACCCCAGCAGGACCCTCACCCTGATCTTCAGGACAAACCAGCCAGTCCTCACTCATGCACCAGGCCTATCCTATATAGTAAAAGGGTAATACGCAAATTGACCCTAACAGCAGAACGACTGGGAATGACTGGTCACTATGACACACACTGACCACTAGGGGGAAGATGCTCAATGCAGGAGCTGCCCCTGGTGGTCAGTGTACTCCCACAGAGGGAGCTCTGCTCAGCCATAAGCCAGGCTGATGGCTGCCAGTACAGCGGTAGTGGTGGGAGCCTCTCCTGCCTCCTCAGCAGCGCTAAGGATGTCCGACTGCAGCTTAGGCCTGCTCCCCGCTGGCAAGTGGACATCCCCCAAGGGCTCCCAGGCTTCCAGAGGGATGTATGACTGCCAACTTAGGCCCCAATCACCCAGGTTGTGGGCCCAAGCCAGCAGATGGACATCCACTGAGGGTTCCCAGACTGTGAGAGGGCACAGCCCGGGCTGAGGGACACCCCGAGTGCACAAATTTTTGTGCACCAGGCCTCTAGTGTAGTATAAAAGACAGTGAACCTTCCCATAAACAAATCTTGACTCATCTGAAAAGCTAAGTTTTAGATTTTTGTAGTGGGTTTAAATCCATCATCATTCATTTATCAGAACAAGTCTAATCATCTTTGAAGTCTAGCCCTTGGTCTTTTACTTTTTTTACTCTCTTTTATGGAGGTGTTGAAAAAATTGTATTCAACAAAAGAAGCCCGCAGGCTTAAATCTAGCTTTCTATTGCCTGTCAGATCTTTATTATCTTTCTAAGGAGACTCAGTGGAATTTAGCAATAACCATCCAATCCCATTATCTTTATAGCTACTATTTTCTCTATACATCCAACTCCTCATGCATTTCTTTCCACTGGCACACCCTCCCAAATCATATAAGTCAAAGTTTAAACAATTGTTCTTCCACCTATATAACTGGTAATGAGGACCTCACTGCCAGTCAAGCTATGAGTGATCAAGCTCCAAAACCCATCTTACCATCTGCTTTATTAGAACATTTCTGATCCCAACTCTTAGTTCAGTTCCTTGGAAGTAGACTCTGGGATGTAGTTTAGATGTTCAAGATGGGCATCCTTTGAGCCCTGGCTGGATAGCTCAGTGGAGAGAGCATCAGCCTATGGAGTGAAGGGTTTCAGGTTTGATTTCAGTGAAGAGCACGTACCTTGGTTGCAGATTTGACCCCTGGCCCTGTTGGGGTGCAGGTAGGAGGCAACCAATTGATGTGTGGTTCATACATAGATGTTTCTCTCTCTCTGTCTCTCCTCCTCCCTTGCACTCTCTCTAAAACTCAATGGAAAAATATCCTCAGGTGAGGATTAACCAAAAAAAGATTAACACTTGTAAATGGAATGGAAAGGAAGAAGACTAGACAGAAAGCAAAGTAAAAACATAACATATCTGAAAAAGGCTTGGCCAACACAACAAAGTTCTCTGGAACAAAAATTACCTTGGGCCAAAAGGACCTTTGTACCCCTCCCTTTCTCAGCATCAAATGCAGACATTTAGAGAACACATCATGCTAATGAAATTTTCTCCCTGCAACTAAGCCCAACCCCAAACATATGAGATATGAAAGTGCTTGGCTAACTGCACTGCCCACAGCTGGGAAAAATTACTGCCCCAGAATGGGATGAGAGTGACACATGCCTCTTTGTCTATAATAATAGATTACAGTTCAGATATAATAGTAAATAAGTCCCTAATGTTAAGAGCACATAATAAATGAAAGATAAAAATCCTCCAAAAAAAACTAGGAAGAGATGAAAACTTCCTCAATATGATAGAGTACCAATGAAAAACACAACTAACATTATATTTAGTGGTAAAAGTCTGAAACATTCCACATAAAATCATAAATATGTCTACTCTCAAGACTTCTATTAAACATTGTACTCAAGGTCCTTTTCAGGTAAATTAGGCAAGAAGAAGAGAAAAGAGCCATCTTTATTTAAAAAGAAGAAATTAAATTATTTTATTTTATAGATTATCCTATAAAGGGATCCACCAAAAATCTATTAGAATTAATAAATTAATTCATCAAAGTTTCAGGATATGAGATCAATATATTGACATCAATTGTATTTATATACACTAGCAATAAGCAACCTGAAAATAAAATTAGTAAAATAATAGTATATCCAATAGTATATCAGAAAGAATAAAATACTTAGAAATAAATTTTAAAAGGAAGACTTGTACACTGATAAGTACAAAATATTACTGAAAGAAATAAAAGGATCCTATATAATAAAAGACTAATCCTATATAATAAAAGACTAATATGCAAATAGGCCGAATGGCAGAACAACTGGAACACCGAACAACTAGTTGCTATGATGTGCGCTGACCACCAGGGTGCGTGTGAGGAACATGGCAGGCAGCGGGATGGTGGAGCAGGTGAGTGGGGGTGCCAGACCAAGACAGGGTGCTGGTTGCTGCCATCAGGGCGAGCCTCTAGTGGTTACTGAAAATTCTTTGCTTCCGCATGTCAAGGTTCCATCTGGTGCTTGTACCTGCTGCCAGCGCTGGCCCCACTAGCACCCACTGCTGGTGCTGGAGCCACCACTTGCACCCACTGCCAGTGCCCAGGGCCAGTCCCGATCGTTCAGTGCCATCAGTGGGTGCAAGTGGCAGCTGCTGGCCCCAATCACTCCTCAGGGCTTCTCCACCGTGCCCAGCTCCTGAGGGGATATCAGGGCCGGCAGCCACTGCTTGCACCCACTGCCGGTGATGGTCCCACTCGTACCCACTGCCAGCATTGGCACCACTTGCACCCACAGCTAGCTCCAGAGCTGCCACTCACAGCCACTGCTGGTCCCAATGACTCTGTGCCATCAGTGGGTGCGAGCAGTGGCTGTGAGCCCTGATTGCCCCTGAGGGCTTCTCCACCTCCCCCTGCTCCTGAGGGGTGATCAGGGCAGCAGCTGCACCCACTGACAGCACCAGCCCCAATTGTAACCACTGCTGGCTCCAGTCCCAATAGCTCTGCGCCTTCAGCAGGTGTGAGAGAGGCTGGCTCCATGCGGCATCGGGAGTGGGGCTGCCAGCAGACAGGGGACTAGGGGCCTCACAGCCTACAGTTCTTTTCAAGGTGCACAAATTTTTGCACTGGGCCCCTAGTATTAAATAAACGGGAAGATATTCTATGTCCATGGATCAGAGACACAATATGGTTAAGATGGCAACATTCCTCCAAATTAATCTACAGATTCCATACCATCCCTATCCAATTTCCAATATCTCTTTGTCCAATGCCTATTTTTTTTATTTGAAAAGCCAGTCATCAAATTCATTTGTTTGCAACCTAACTAACTTTGTGTTATCCATATAAAGAATATATAACAGTAAAAAGATACAATCTACATACAGTAACTTAATAAATATCAAATTTTTATGTTAAATAAAAAAATAAATATGAAACGATTTGTACTGAATGATATATTTATATGAACGTCAATAGTAGACAAAACTATCATAGGGCAGTAAAAACCCAGAACAGCAAATATGGAATGACTAGAAACAGACGTGAGGTAACTTTATGGACTGATGAAAATATTCTATATTTTTATCAGGATGTCAGATCCATGCTGTTAACATTTATTAAAACTTACTAATTTATGTATTTATGGTCTGTGCATTTTACCTCATATAAATGACACCTCAATTTTAAAAAGTACGAATGAAGTCAATTCACCTTATGATCAATTCTCTGAAAGCTAATTCTTTAGTTGTGGGCTGACCTTTTTCCTTTCTTCTTCCAAATTTCTGATTTTGCTATTTTGTATGCTAATTAGGGGTCTCCATGAAAAACAGGTAGCAGTCTCTCTATTTTTTTTCACACTTAAATTCTGCACCTGCTCTAAGAAGCCCTCGAACCTTAAACCAGGTTTTCAGGTTGTGGTGGCTGTTTTGCGTCAATCTATAGGAAGAGAGGTGCAGGCAGAGCAAGGCATGACAAGAGAAAAGAAATGACAGAAAACTCTTGTCAGTGAAAGCGCGTGCATTCCCATTCAAACAGCTACACAAAGAAAGAGAACTCAAGGGCAAGGCGGCAGCAGAAAAGAAAAACTAACTTTCAAAAAGATTTTAGAAAAGAGTTTCAGAAAATGCTTCCTTATTTTATTTTATTTTATTTTATTTTATTTTATTTTATTTTAATTTTATTGATTTTTTACAGAAAGGAAGGGAGAGGGATAGAGAGTTAGAAACATGGATGAGAGGGAAACATCGATTAGCTGCCTCCTACACACCACCCACTGGGGATGTGCCCGCAACCAAGGTACATGCCCTTGACCTGAATCGAACCTGGGACCTTTCAGTCCGCAGGCCAATGCTCTATCCACTGAGCCAAACAGATCAAGGCGCTTCCTTATTTTAAAACAAACAACAAGCACTCCCTCTGCAGCTTCTGCGCTGCCTTGTGGGTATGGGAAAAACTATTTCTTTTATTTGTTAAGAAATGTTTTTAGTATGCTCTTCTCTGAAGAGAGCTTGTCTTTCAGAAGATCATACAGACAACTAAAAAATGTGCTACAACCTCTTATCAATGATATAACTGCAACTTGGTTTGGGGTTTTCTTGGATGGCTGTACAACAATGAAAAGTAAATTTACTACTTCGATTTTATTTTTCAAGAGAGTAACCATATTTCACACTACAAAAGCAGCATCTTGCTACAGCAAAGCCATAATCAGTCACCATTTTCTTTAGCCATTTTTTATGACAGACTTTAAAACTCATAAAGTCTAATCAAGTAATCTAACAATTGCTTGATTTCCTTACTGTTCATTATAAGAAAACCCTCTAATAATTTAAATGGTTCCTGATTTTTCCCCCTGAAATCTGGCATTTAAATAGTAACATTGAAATGTCTACACTTCTAGTTGTGTTCCTATATCATGTGCTTTCAAACACCATAAAAATAAAAAGCAACAAAATGGAGAAATAGTTGCAGTAAGTATGACAAACAACAATCGTACTCCCGAGAAATGTACAGAGTTCAGGCAACTCACAGGAGAAGAGTGACAAATGATCAATGAATATCTGAGGGAAATGTTCTCCCTGGAACCAAATGTACATTAAATTAGTATAACACCGTTTATGTTTAATAATTTGACAAAAATTATAAAAATGTTAGTAGGTATTACTTAATAGGATGCAATAAAGTGGCTGGAGGACATTTAAATTAGAATAAGCTCTATTAAGTGATTCAGCTATGTATCTCAAGAGCCTTAGAATAATTCATACCCTTTGATATAATAATTCCACCTCTAGTAAGTTATCCAAAGGAATAATTGGAAAAGTACAAAGGATGATCATAGCAGATTTCTGTTAAGTTTAAATTGTTAGAATTTAAAATGTGTGGTAACCTAAATGTTAAAAATTTGAGTACTAAAGTAAATTAAAAAGAGACTATATTTGATGAAATGCCATGCAAACCACACTTTGCAAGACAATAAATATTAGTAAATGCTCAGACTTTGATTCTAAGAGAAAGGGGGAGGATTATAAAATTAAAAACAAAAGGCTAAACATATAGTTTGACTAACTTTTCATGGAGAGCTCTTTCTTCCCTGAGAAATTAAGGGGGGAATAAATTATCCTGAAAAGATTATATTTTAAATCAGCCAAAGTGTAATTCATGATTAATCCTGAAAACAAAAATATGGATTATTAGTTACAAGACTCAGATTCACAGTAAGAAACCTATAGATATAGGTATCTTATACTGAAATGGATACTGTTATAATAGAAAAGGAGCAAGGGGAAGGCTGGACATCAAAGACGTGTCATCTGGGCAGCTTCCCCAGGAACCCACAGCTTTGCATTCCCCAGGGAACTCCCAGCCTATTCCCTGTAAAACAAAGGGGAAAGGGACTGGACAAAGGAAAGACAGACACATGCCCAGTAAAGTTGGGGTGACATAGGAAAGGAACTTAACTGTAAATCACACCTGAGAACAGAGATCATTGGCCACTATTAAAAAAAAAAAAAAAGGACACAAAAATTTGGGAATACATAATCTCCTAAACAAAGGAACTGCCTCTGTTGCTGTCTTCTTGTGCTTGACTCTTGGCTTGTGGGGCTCTTGTGTTCCTATTTCCTTGTATTCCTCCCTATGGACCAAGCCATGCGGACCCCACATACAATGGACTGACGGACTGCAGAGGGAAAACACAAGCTCAGCTAGCCTGACGCTGGACTGGACCTGGCTCCAACATGGAAAGGAAACTCTGACACTGACTCTGACTTTAGCTCTGCTAAAGCTCCAGCCGCATGTCGTCTGTGACTGGACCAAGAGAAATAGGACTTTGGAAACGCAGGGGTGTAATTTCATGGAAATAAAGCTTTCTACTGTATCTCATCTACCCATAGGGACCTCCAGAAATGCTTATTTCAGTGATACCCCTATGACACGCACTGACCACCAGGGGGCAGACGCTCAACACAGGAGTTGCCCCCAGCCTGCAGGACTCCATCACCCCCAATCGGGGCCTGGCAGCCAACTCTGGGTCCCTTCCCCAGGCCCGCAGCCTCTAATCACCCAATGGTGAATGGGAACGGGGAGTGGGTGGCAGCAGGGGGCGGGCCCACTGCTGGCAACCTGGAAAGATGGCCCTGATGGCAGATCAGGCCTACGGACATACCCCTGCATAAATTTCGTGCACCAGGCCTCTAGTAATAAATAAGTTGTCTCAATTATCATACATATGTAGAATGAGTAAAACATCATGTTCCCTCTATTTGTAGTCCCCTCAATATTCTCTACAAGTTATAGGACCTTTAATCTAGATACATATAGTGAAAAAACAAGTAGAGGAAATAGAAGTAGATTGAAGGGATACAATGGAATCTTTAAAAAGAAGACAATTAGGACTTGTTCTGCTGCTGAGAAAACTTCAGAAAAGAACACTTTGCTGGTCTTAGTTGATCAAGATGGGAGAACTCAGATAAGCTACCATATATATATGAAAAACAGCATCTCAATCCAAGTACTTAAATGGAACATAGGTGTGCCAAGATTTGGAAGCAGCCCAAGTATCCATCGGTAGACGAGTGGGTAAAACAGCTATGGTACATATATGCAACTACTCTGGACACTACTTGGGCCTAAAAAAAGAAGGAAATCTAACCTTTTGGGACAGCATGGATGGACCTGGTAAGTTTTATGCTAAGTGAAATAAGCCAGTCAGAGACAGACAAATACCATATTATTTCACTTATATGTGGAATCTAACAAAGTAGAAACAGACTCATAGATACAGAGAACAGATTGACAGTTGTAAGAAGGGAGGGATGATGGGAGACTGGGTGAAAAAGGTGAAGGGATTAAGCAAAAAAAAAAAATGTATAGACACAGACACAGTAAGGTGGTTACCAGAGGGAAATGGAGGTGGAGAGGAGGTAGAAAAGGGTAAAGGGCAGATAAATGGTAATAGAAGGGAGAATTGGCTTGTGGTGGTGAACACATAAATAAATATGCAGATGATGTATTATAGAATTGTACAGCTGAAACCTATATAATTCTATTAACCAATGTCACCCCAATACATTCAGTAAGACATTTTTTTAAGTTTAAATAGCAGAAGGGGGTAAGAAGTTACAAAATAATCATAAGGATGTGAAGTACAGCATAGAGAATATAGACAATAATATTGTAATACCTATGTATGGTGCCAGGTGGGTACCAGAATTATCAGGGGGATCACTTTGTAGGTTATATAAATGGCTAACCACTGTTCACACCCCTAAACTTACATAAAATAAAAATTGATTGATAAATATGCTTATACATAAAAAGTGTTAAGATTTTTTAAAAATCCGTTTTGACCATTAAATTTTCATTTCCCATATTCCTTGAGGGAGTTAGCTGAACCTGGAGATATGAATATCAGGAGTAGAGATAAATGTTGTGGGTTTCCTCTCAAGTGCTTTCACAAATCCGTGAACTGATTCACCTTGAGCCATAAACATCTCACCTACATTCCTGCTAGAGCATCGTCATTTGTCTTCCTGATTTCACCGTTGTCTTCCAACAGTCTAGTCTACAGTTTGCCACCAGAATTAATTTTATACATAAATCATTCCATGAACCATTCTATAACCAAAATGATTATTTGGGATACATATTCTGTAACTCTTAAGTGGCTGTTAGTCAATAAACCTATATAGTAAGTTAAACCCATTCGGTTACTTTGGCATGTATTTGGAGCACATACAAGAAAGGAGTATCGCTCAGGGTTAAACATTCTATGATTAGTTCACTGAGCTTTCATTTATGGTTAAGGTGAGCATTTTTTTTACACCTGCTTCTAAAGCATTCCAATGTGAAATCACCATGCCTCCACTCTCTGATTGAAATGAGTAAGGCTCAATTGCACATTCATCTAGACTCTGGGTCACAACCCAGATAACATTTTAACTCGAACACTGCTATTTCCCACAGAAGGCCTCTGCCCGTCTCCAGGAAGAGATAAAAGGTTTCTATGAAGATAGTTGTCTTTACTGAGCTTCTCAACTTGAAATCTTTTATTTCTTTCAAAACA
>PVJC01014819.1:0-30292 GCA_004026665.1 Murina feae
CAGAGAGGTTAGTCAGGGTCAGGCTTGTGGGACCTTGAAGGCTACATTAAGATCCTTGGTTTACTCTGAATGAGAAGGGAAGTCTTTGAAAGTTTTTGAACAGGGGAGAAATACAGAATTTTCTGACTTACATTTTAAAAGGCAGGCTGAAGGGAGAAAAAGGGTAGAAACAAAAAAACCAATTAAAAGGCTACTGAAAGATGAGCATGGCCTGGACCAGAGTAGCATAAGTGGAGATAGATGGTGTGAAGTTAGATTTTGCATGTGCTGAGGGTAGAGCTGCCAGGATTCCCTCATGATTTGGATGCAGGGTGGTACAGTGAAAGAGAGGAGTCAAGAATAACTCCAGCCGTAGCCAGTTTGGCTCAGTGGATAGAGTGTCAACTGAGGGTCCCAGGTTTAATGCCGGTCAAGGACACATGCCTGGATTGCGGGCTTGACCCCCAGGAGGCAGCCAATCAATGATTCTCTCTCATCATTGATGTTTCTAACTCTCTCTCCCCCTCTTCCTTCCTCTCTGAAATTAATAAAAATATATTTTAAAAAATGACTCCAAGGTGTTTTGCATGTTTTTTTTTAATGTATTTTTACTGATGTCAGAGAGGAAGAGAGTCGAACCATGACCTCCTAGGTTCATAGGTTGACTCTCAACCACTGAGCCACGCCAGCCGGGCGACTCCAAGGCTTCTGATTTGAGCAACTGGAAGAACATAATCACCATTTACTGAAATGGGAATGACTGTCAGAGGGACAATTGAGATGCCTACTAGATAGCCATGTAGAAACGCTGAGTAGGAGGTTGTGAATTGGTGGCTTACGTGTTATTTTTTAACTGCTTTTAGATGCTTTAAAACTGCTTTTTAAAACTATTTTTAATAGCTTTTAACATTTATTTTTACTCCTTTTTAAAGAATATAATTAAAAACTGTGCTTAGCCCTAACCGGTTTGGTTCAGTGATAGAGCGTTGGCCTGTGGACTGAAGGGTCCCAGGTTCGATTCCGGTCAAGGGCATGTACCTTGGTTGCGGGCACATCCCCAGTACAGGGTGTGCAGGAGGCAGTTGATCAATGTTTCTCTCTCATTAATGTTTCTAACTCTCTATCTCTCTCCCTTCCTCTCTGTAAAAAATCAATAAAATGTATTTTAAATAAATAACTAAATAAATAAAAGCTGTGCTTACATTGCCAGGCCAGCATGGCTCAGTGGTTGAGCATTGACCTATGACCAGGAGGTCAGGATTCCTGGTCAGGGCACATGCCTGGGGTTGCAGGCTCAATCCCCAGTGGGGGGATGTGCTGGAGGCCGCTGATCAATGATTCTCTCTCATCATTGGTGTTTCTATCTCTCTCTCCCTCTCTTTTCTCTCTGAAATTAATATAACTATATATATTTTTAAAAACTGTACTTATATTCTTAGAAATAATGAGGTCAATATTTATTATTTAGGTACATTAATTTCTCAACAAATCAGTTATGAAAGTACCACTAGTCCATTTTCTAAGGAAATAATAAACACTAAGTCACAATTATTTATCATATCTCAGTTTACAAATTTCTGTCCAACATTTTTCTTTGTTAATGTCAAAACAGTGTAGGAAAACAAGGTTAACTACATAAATTAAAGTAACAATGTCAGAGAGATTCAAGAATGAACTCTGTAAATTACTGTACAAATAGTCTTCTTTTTATTTCTTTTTTCCCCCATCTTTTCGTAAGAGATAGGTGAAGAATAAGCAGAAAAAACCAGACTTGGAATCAGAAATGCCTCTTTATCCAGTTGCATAATCTCGGGAGAAGGGACCATACAATTTCTATGAGCTTCTATTTCGTCATCTGCAAAACTGAGAATGATAATGCTCGTAAAAGCAAACAGGTGTCACTGGGTGCTTTTCTAAACACTTCTCTATATCTCATGTAACCCTCATAACTCAATGAGGCATTATTTATTAATAGCCTTACTATATGAGGAAATCACAAATAGAGGCTTTCAGAAGCAAGATTTAAATCTTGACAATGTGCACAGTGCTTTATAGTTTACAAAACATGTTCACATTTTAAAAGTAGGTATGGAATACTATTTAGACTGAACAATATGAAATTGCTTTTTGTAGGTTCAAAATAGTCAAATATCAGCAACTTCATATGATTCAACCATAACTATTATGCTATGATCACTTAAAAAATGTGATGTGGCCCTAGCCGGTTTGGCTCAGTGGATAGAGCGTCGGCCTGCGGACTGAAAGGTCCCAGGTGCGATTCCAGTCAAGGGCATGTACCTGGGTTGCAGGCACATCCCCAGTAGGGGGTGCGCAGGAGGCAGCTGATCGATGCTTCTCTCATCGATGTTTCTAACTCTCTAGCCTTCTCCCTTCTTCTCTGTAAAAAATCAATAAAATATATATATTTTAAAAATGTGACGTGAAAATTTTTTTTAACTGTAAAGCACTACAGAAGGTATTATTTTAAGCAACAATAGAACCACACTAAGAATTGTTAACACAACTGTAAAACTGAAAGGAGTATGAAAGGGAATAGACAATAAATATTATATTTAAATTACACATCAATCAATAATCAAAAGTCCATTATATATCCAACCCACGTTTCCATTTGCTACCTTAGTATTTTCTGTTGTTAAATTCCTCACCCAAGGATATTTTTCCATTGATTTTCAGAGAGAGTGGAAGGGAGGGAGAAGACAGAGAGAGAGAGAAATATCAACTAGTTGCCTCCCACACCAGCCAGACCAGGGCTAAGGATTAAGGTATGTGCCCTTGAGCAGAAATGAACCCAGGACCCTTCAATCCAAGGGCCAACACTCTACACACTGAGCCAAACGGGTCAGAACACAGAATTAGTATTTTTGAGGATTAATTTTCTGAATGATATGGAGATAATCTCAAACTAACAGTATTTTCCCCACAACACTCACTACTTCTGATGTAGCATTTGTTTTGCTGTTTATCTGTTTTCTCAACCCCACATAAAGTTCATCAGGGCAAAGATTTTTCTGTTTTATTCAATACTTTACCCCCAGAACCTAGAACTGTCTAATGCTCACAATAATCACTCAAATTCATTTGCTGAATAAATGAGAAATTAGAACTCCCTAAATTAGTGAGAAAGAATGCATGAAATACATTTTAAGACAAAGATAAATAGTACCCAGAGATTTTGTAATATAAATAGCAAACAAATTTTAAAAAAACTCCTTTCTAAATTGCATAATCATCCCTACCCATAAACATTTCAAGTGTCAAACATTTAAATTCTGGATAGTACCCGCTCAAAAATTAAAATCCCCAATAATTACTTTGTGAGCAATCTGTAAAATAAACTGTACCTTGAACTACATACAAAATTAAATTTAGGATATCATATATTTGAAGTTACAGACATAGGATTAAGTAGGAAAAATCATCTTAGAATCCTAGATAAGAAAACAAAATAAGAGAAAAATTAAAAAGTACATGTTTTAAGACTGAAATAAATAACATTTGGAAAGAGGTTGAAAACAAAATTAAAATGACTTTGTTTAAAACTACTAGTAAAAGGAACTTCTCATTTTAGAACTAGAAGCCCAATGCACAAAATTCGTACAAGGGGCTCGGTCCTCAAAGCCATGGCGCCCGGCTTCATCTGGAAGGTCGTCCAGGTCATCTAGACAGTCATTGTGCTAATTAGCATATTGTGCTTTTATTATTATAGATAGATTTGTTGAACCTGTATACAAGATATCCCTAAACTTAAAGGTGAGGGGAAGAGATGCTAAAAACTCCCGCCCTAGCTGGTTTGGCTCAGAGGATAGAGCGTCGGTCTGCAGACTGCTGAAGGGTCCCAGGTCCAATTCTGGTAAAGGGCACATGCCCAGGTTGCAGGCTCAATCCCCAGCAGGGGACGCGCAGGAAGCAGCTGATCAATGATTCTCTCACATCATTGATGTTTCTATCTCTCTTTCCCTCTCCCTTCTTCTCTGAAATCAATAAAAATCTATTTTTTTAAAAGAACAAAACCTCCCTAAATAACATTTATACTATATTTTCTGTGAAAATTTTTCCCATGATTATCAAATGTTGCATCCATTTAGAATTAAGAATTTAAAAAAGTATAGAGCACTGTACAAAAAATAACAATAATCAACCTATAAAAATAAAAAATATTTTCTCACTACATTTCTGTGATCTCTGATACAATTTTAAATAACAGTAGGGGAACGTAATCTTTAAATGTAACTTAACATATACACTTATCAGCAGTCATTGGTCTTGGCCACATAGACATCGGGCAGCTGGCTGTCAAAGCACCAAAACCTGCTGTCACCCACCTTCCTAATCTCTTAGAACTAAGCTCATTTGGGTCAAAACAAGTCAATTGCCTTTCTCACCAGCAGTAATATACTGGAATAAAAGTGTCAAGTATAATTCTGGCTGCCAAGATTTTGTTAAGGACAGACTTGTAACTAGTAAAGTGGTCATTAAATTAAAGCTATTGCCCAAAAGAAGAGTTATCTGCATCTGTAGCTTGATTGGAATAATATCTCTGAGGTTTTGATCTGTAATCAAACCAGAGGAAAGGGAAGCAACTGGTGAAAGCAACCAATAGCATAACCTTTTAAAGAGAGTGAATTAAAAGTAAACTATTGAAATAAAGAGTATGCCAGAAGCAATCTAAAAATAATAAAAGCCTAATATGCAAATTGTCCCCTCGACTGGGATTTCGACCAGGAATTGACCAGGGGACAGTGACAAGCAGCTGGGGGGGGGGGGGAGCCCCAGCCACTAGGGACCCTACTTGTGCACAGCTTTCATGCACTGGGCCTCTAATATGTAAATAAAGCCAGTTATACTTTAAAACAGATTCCATGTGTTGCACAATCAGGAATATTCACTCTGACTCAGTATAGTTACAAATCATTACTACAGAGGAATACTACAGAAGTATTAAAGGATGAGATAGAGTGATATGTAGTGACACAGAAAAATGTCCACAATATACACTGTTGGAAATTGGAAAAAAAAAACCACACACACACACACACAAAAAACAGGATATAAAATCTGCTAGAATGAGTGTGGTCTCATTAAAAAAAAATTTAGATATAATTATGGGCAAACCAAATTAACTAAAAAGATACACTAAAACTATTAGGAATACTATCCTCTGCAGAATGGAATTACAGATACTTTACTTCTATTTTATGCTTTTCTCTCTTTAAAATGATAATGTAAAAGAATAAAATAAGGTAATTACTTTTATAATGTTGTGTGTGTGTGTGTGGTTATTTTTGGAAAGAAAAGACAAACAGCATAAAAAGGTTCTCTTCCCCTTTACCAAATGAAAAACCTGAGGATGGCCTCTAAGTTCAGAGACATATATGTATACTATCAAAGCTGCATTATGTCCTCTGGGAAGCCTTTCTTTGAAAAGAATCGATGTAGAACCTCAAAACAGAAGATAAAGTGTAGTTTCTATTATTGAAGGGGCTGGAGAACAGAGAGAGCTGTAGCCATCCATCGCTCTCACCCCCTGCAGGATGCTCTGAGGCTCCTTAGCACTCCACAGAGCACAAGTGGAAACCCCTAGTTAATGAAAGTCTTCCATTGTGCATTTGGGAAACTGAGGTCCAAGAAAATTAGCCACCTGTTAAGTTCTCTGCCTTACAGACTGGCCCTATCTGCTGGGCATTACAGAAATAGTCTTTAGGCTGTGTCTTTTCCAGTATATACAGAAGAGCTTAGAGAAAGCTAAAAACACAGATGAATTGGCTCCTAAATACCAAAAGAAGACTGAATAATCAAAAATAATAAATGTCCAAAAAGAAAAAGAAACACAAAGGTTCTTGATATTTAATATGATTTACGTAAACCACAATGCTCTAGTGGGTTGCAAATGTATGCTTTTCTACTGTCTGAGATTCAAGGTTAGCTATACATCTCCATGAAAGTAACACAAGCTGGAATCTGCCACTGAGAAAAGCAAATGGAAAAAAGGCAGCAACAGGACAATTTTGGAAACTAAAAGGAGAAAAGATAGTCAAGTAGATAGATAACTAGAACTGCCAGAGATAATGAAGTCAGCCTTTGGAGGGTGAAAACAAATTCCAAAAAGGCTCCAACAGTCTAAAATAATAAGGAAAAATCTCAAAGGGTAAATTTTAATTGGCATAAACACACTATTCTGAACTTTGGTCCTAAAAAACAAAACCATTTCAGAAAAGCATGGGATGATGAAGACTTGTATCATTAAAAAAAAGAGAGAGAGATTCAGGTGTGCTGGTTCACACTAAACTTAGTATGGAAATAAGCATCGTATGACAATCAGCATATGTAAAATGTGGACAACTGAAGGGGAATTCTGCATCAGCCTCATCACACCTGTATTTAGTGCTGGGCACTTTAATTTTTAAAGATGTAGAAAAATCCCATTATATTTCACTATGTAAAGGACCAAATATTATAAGGAAGACTTAGAAAAACAGATATCTAAACCTAGAGAAGAACTTCTGCTTTACCCCAAAAAACCCACATTACTCAGGTATGCAAAGGAATGCTTGCCCTGCAAAGAATCTTAGAGGATCTTCTGCTTCCTTACTTTTCTGCATGCTAGTCTGTCAAGACACATGCAAGACTCTTCTCTAGTGCTCTAAGAGGTTGTCTATGCTTTGCATGAAGAAACCTAATAATAGCAGAACTCACTGCTTCCTGACAACCCATTCCTTCATACCCATCAGGAAAGTCATCTGTTGACCAGAATTCTGCCCTGCCATACCTAACTTCTTACATACTCTTTATTATTAGGGCCATATATTTGTAATTACTATTCCTAATAAAAGTCTTTCAATGCATATATTTTTATAGTTTATATCTAATCTAATAAAAGAGTAATATGCAAATTAACCATCACTCTGAGACACCTAAGCCACACCTACCAGCCCATCAGAGTGGCTATATGCAAATTAACCCAACCAGGATGGCAGCCAGCAGCCACGGAGCTAAAGCAAACAGGAGGCTTCCATTGCACCAGTGATGGAGTTGAAACTGCCTTCCTAGGTGGGCTGGGCCTCTGCTTAAGGCAACAATGTTTCAATTATAGAAGCCATGGAGCTGAAGCCAACAGGAGGCTTCGTTGCCTGATTAGGCCTCCGCTCAAGGCAACAAAGTTTCAATTATAGAAGATAAATAAACCCCAGAAACCCAATTCCAGCCACCCTTGCTGGGACGTTGGGTCAATGGGAGCTGTGGGCAGCCTGAAAACAGTCCTCAGCCCCTCATCCAGGCTGGCCAGGAACTCCACTAGGGACCTGAACCCTGAAGGGACTGTGGGCAGCCTGAAAACAGCCTTTAGTCCCTCACCCAGGCTGGCCAGTCATGCTAGCAGGTGGACATTCCCCAAGGAGTCCCAGACTGCGAGAGGGCACAGGCTGGGCTGAGGGACCTCCCCCCCCCCCCCGTGCACAAATTTTTGTGCACAGGGCCACCAGTGTGTGTGTGTGTGTGTGTTTTAAACATGGTCTATATATGTACATAGTTTATAGTTAATCTAACCTAATAAAAGAATAATATGCAAATTGACCATCACTCCAAGACACATAAGCCATGCCCACCAGCCAAGCCACGCCTCCTAGCCAATCAGAGCGGCTGTATGCAAATTAACCTAGCCAAGATGGAGGCAGGCAGCCACGGAGCTAGAGTAAACAGGAGGCTTCCACTGCAACTGCCTGACTAGGCCAGTGGGCCTCTGCTCAAGCAACAATGTTTCAATTATAGAAGCCATGGAGCTGAAGTACACAGGAGGCTTCCGTTGCCTGCCTAGGCCTCCGCTCAAGAAAACAAAGTTTCAATTATAGAAGATAAATAAACCCCAGAAATCTGATTCCAGCCAACCTCACTGAGACATTGGGTCAATGGGGGCAGCCTGAAAACGACCTTCAGTCCCTCATCCAGGCTGGCCATACCCCCATGGGGTGAGGGTCCCCCTGGGGGGGCTTGGCCAGCTTGCAAACAGCCATCAGCCCCTCCCCAGGCTGGCCAGGCACACCAGCAGGTGGACATCCCCTGAAGGGTCCCAGACTGTGAGAGGGCACAGGCCGGGCTGAGGGACCCTCCCACTGAGTGCACAAATTTTTGTGCACTGGGCCCCTAGTAGTTACATAATGCTGAATACATTTGAATGTATAGAATGCATGGTGGTGAGAAAAGACTGAGGAGATCAGGTGGGAGGTGGGGGGCAGCTTCATCTAACGAAGAGACAATGTTGCTGGTGGAGCTTTCCCAACACTGTCACTGATCAAACGACTAGGACTTTTCTTTCTTTACTTTAAACAATGGTTTGGTGGAGCTCGTGTTTGCCAGCAGTAGCCTATAGTGGCACTTAAATCGTCTATCATGCGCTTCTTGCTCCCTCCTCCCAGTGGCATGATATGCTAATAAAGGTCTAACTAAAACGTACAATTGAATTCAGAGGCTCCTAAGCCAAAACAAGTTCCATACAATTCAGGAATCAGTGCTTTGCAGTGACATTGAGTTACCCAGAAAAAATATAAACAGTACATAGTATTCCGCTTTAAACAGTACAGAAATATTCATTGTAGGCTTCTTTTTCATCTTAAGACTATTTTTTAAACAGTTTTAGGTTTGCAACAGAGTTGGTAGGGAGGTACAGAGATTTTCCATATACTCTCTTGATCTTACACATGTACAGCCTATCCCATCATAACTATCACTCATTAGAGTGGTACTATTTTTTTTAACCATGAATGAACTTCCATTGACACATTATAATCACCCAAAGTCCATAGTTTACCTTAGGGTTTACACTTTTTTTGTTGTTAATCCTCACCCAAGAATAATTTTCCATTGATTTTTAGAGAGAGTGGAAGAGAGAGGGAAAAACAGAAACATCAATGTGACAGAAATACATCGAGTGGTAGCCTCCTATACAAGCCCCAACCAGGACTGGGCCAGGAAGGTGCCTGCAACCAAGGTATGAGGTGCCCTTGACTGGAATCAAACCCACAACCCACGACCCTTCACAATTGCGGACCCACGCTCTATCCAGAGCCAAATCAGCTAGGGCTGATTTTTTTTCTTATCTCCACAGTTTTGCCTTTTCCAGAATGTCACAATAATTGTAATCATGCAGTCATGTTATTTGCTTGTAAATATACACAGGAAAGGAAAAAACCAAGATGGCGGCATAGGTGAACACCGGAATTGCGGCCGTGCACAACTATTTTAAAACAACAATGAAAAGAAAAAATGGACACCACCCAGACCCACAGGAAGGCTGGCCAAGTGGAAATTCTACAACTAGAAAGTGACTGAGACTCAGAGGAGGTGCAGAAATAAAGTGCAGAGGTATGGAGGCATGTGTGAAGGGGTTTGCGGAAAGGGCTGGCAGCATTTCACACCGGAAGGAAGCACAAGCTCCCGACGGCTCTGAACTCCAGTTTCAAGCGAATTTCTGCAGACTCAGAACCATACGGGGAGTAGCTGGACTGTCGGGCACTGTCAGGCACCAGGAGAAACTCCAGAGCAGCTTGAGACCCGGTGCCTCTTAGGGCAGGGCTGAGAATCGGCCATAGCTGGTTGCTCCGCCCTGGGGTGCGCAGAGGCTTTTGCAAATAAAAGGCTGGGAAGCCCCAGGCAGAAGCTAAAAATAGCACCTCCTTGGAGATACAAGTACCAGCGTACCCAGGTGTCTTCTACCAAAGCCCCACTGAAACAACTCTTGCCCCATAAGGGTGTCTCCAGCACAGTAGTTCTCCCACTGTAGACACAGCTGACTCTCATAACCAAGTGGCTTAGAAGTCATTTCCTCTCAGTAATCACCTAACACAGAAAGCCACTCTATCAATGCAGGGAACCAGCCAAAATGCGGAGACAAAGAAACAGGTCACAAATGACAGAAATGGAGGAAAGCAAACGACTGGATATAGAGTTCAAAACCATGATTTTACGGTTTTTCAAGAATTTTCTAGAAACCGCCAATAAATTTAGTGAGACCCTCAATAAATCTAATGAGACCCTCGAGAATATGAAAAAGGACCAACTAGAAATTAAGCATACACTGACTGAAATAAAGAATATTATACAGAGATCCAACAACAGATTAGAGGAAGGTAAGAATCAAGTCAAAGAACTGAAATACGAAGAAGCAAAAAATAACCAAATGGATAAGCAAAAAGAAAAAAGAATCCAAAAATATGAAGACAGTGTAAGGAGCCTCTGGGACAACTTCAAGTGTACCAACATCAGAATTATAGGGGTGCCGGAAGAAGAGAGAGAGCAAGATATTGAAAACCTATTTGAGGAAATAATGTCAGAAAACTTCCCCTACCTGGTAAAAGAAATAGACTTCCAAGTCCAGGAAGTACAGAGAACCCCAAACAAAAGGAATCCAAAAAGGACCACACCAA
This sequence comes from Murina feae, assembly GCA_004026665.1. NCBI lineage: Eukaryota > Metazoa > Chordata > Mammalia > Chiroptera > Vespertilionidae > Murina > Murina feae. Next base: position 10,419 of record PVJC01014819.1, read on the forward strand.
GACACATCATAATTAAAATGCCAAGGGCAAAAGACAAGGAGAGAATCTTAAAAGCTGCAAGAGAAAAGCAGTCAGTTACCTACAAGGGGGAACTCATACGTCTGTCAGCCGATTTCTCAACAGAAACTTTGCAGGCCAGAGGGAGTGGCAAGAAATATTCAAAGTTATGAACAGCAAGAACCTACAGCCAAGACTACTTTACCCAGCAAAGCTATCATTCAGAATTGAGGGTCGGATAAAGAGCTTCACAGACAAAAAAAAGCTAAAGGAGTTCATCACCACCTAACCAGTATTATATGAAATGCTGAAAGGTATCCTTTGAGAAGAGGAAGAAGAAAAAATAAAGATAAAAATTATGAACAACAAATACATATCTATCAACAAGTGAATCTAAAAATCAAGTGAATAAAAAAATCTATGAACAGAATAAACTGGTGAATAGAATAGAATCAGAGGCATAGAAAGGGATTGGACAATTTTTGGGGGGGAAAGGGTGTTGGGGGTGCGTGAAGAGACTGGACAAAAATCGTACACCTACGGATGAGAACAGCGGGGGGCAGGTAAGGACAGAGGGTGGGGTGGGAATTAGGAGGAGGGGAGCTATGAGGGGGGAGGAACAACTGTAATAATCTGAAAAATAAAGATTTAAATAAAAAAATAAAAATATACACAGCAAATATTTTATGTAAGAATAAATGTTTTACAATCTTTATTTGAGATAAGAGTAACAACTTTTTAAAAAGTAGAGATGAGGAATGTAGGCAGGGAAAGACCTAGATGGTTTACAACTAGAACTATTCCTTCCTATTTCTGCCTTCAATTTTACTGCCCATTCCTACATCCTAGCCCTAAACCAGAAATAAGACTGTCATAAACAAATCATCTAAAAACAAAAGAAGGAATGTACTAGTTAGCAAACGCTAAGATTATCAAAATGTAGCTAGATGGATTGAGACATCACATTAAAAGAGAATATATCCTGCCATCTAGTCATCCAATTCTGCCCTCACCATGGATAGAGCGTAGGCCTGTGGACCCAAAGGCCCCGGGTTCGATTCCAATCAAGGGCATGTACCTTGGTTGCAGGCTCCTCCCTGACCCCAAGCCCTGGTCAGGCGCATGCAGGAGGCAACTAATTGATGTGTTTCTCTCACACTGATACCTCTCTCTGTCTTTCTCTCTCTTCTACTCTCTCTAAAAATCAACAGAAAAATATACCTGGGTGAGGATTACAAAAAACTATCTACCTGAATCTGCAGCTTATATGGACACAGGAATTTTATTCAGTATTCTCCATAAAAAGTAATTTGTTTTTAATATTCACCTTTTGTAACCCTTTTTGAAAAGACTTTACTAGATCAAGCATAAGCAGTGACCTACAGAAATTTCAATTAGAGGTTTGCTTTTGAGATCAGATCCACCTTAGTGAGGCCCCTTTTTGCTACAAATTTAAGGACCTAAAAAGTAGACGACTCATTAATAGAAGCCTAAAAAGGCTCAAGTTGTTGGCTCTGTAGGTGCTTATACATGTGCATCCTTTTCCTGTGCATTTCTGAAACCAGTTAATTCCTATTTCAATATTACCTTACACTTGCTTCTTTATTTCATGGTTTGCATTTAACAAGTATGTGGAATACTCCACTTGTTCATTCTCTTCCACAATTGTCTGTGGCAAAGCTGTGTGTGTAATCAGGACTGCCTGGATGGATGTGAGACTGCCTATTATTCTATTCACCAAGTTTTGTCCTGTTTAAATGTCATCATATCATACTCATTAAACAAATATTCTTTGAACAACTTTTCTGTGTAAAATCCTGGACCAGAAACTGCAGGGGGGGGGGGGGGCAGGGACAATCCATCAGGATAATTAGTTGAACCCTTAAACGGCTTCCAACGTTCTCAAAGTGAACCATAGAACCCTGGAGGTTCCCACTGAGACTTTTTCCAGAAATCCATGAGGTCAAAACTATTTTCACAGTAACCAAGACATTATTTGCCTTCATTCACAGTGCTTATATCTGCACTTATGATGCAAAAGCGAAGGTAGGGTTAAAGGTAGGGCACCTTAGCACAATTTAAGGCAATGGCACACCACACAGTAGTAGTAATCACTATATTTTTCACCTTTGTATACTCACATTTTGTTTTTTGTTTTTTTTTAAAGAACCAATTTTATTTAAGAATGTGTTGATATAAAAGTAAAAATTATTAATTTTAGCTCTGGTCAGTGTGTCTCATTAGTTATGTCAATTCCCAGTCAATGGCAATACCTGGGTTGCTGGTGTCAGGGCGTATTCAGGAGGCAAATAGTCCATGTATCTGGACAGTTGGGGGTGACCAGACTGGCAGAGAAGGGCAGTTGGGAGGGACCCAGGCCTGTAGGGAAGGACAGTTGGGGGGGGACCCAGGCCTGCAGGGGAGGGCAGTTGGGGGGGACCCAGGCCTGCAGGGGAGGACAGTTGGGGTGGGACACAGGCCTGCAGGGGAGGACAGTTGGGGGGGAGCAGGCCTGCAGGGGAGGACAGTTGGGGAGGAACACAGGCCTGCAGGGAAGGACAGTTGTGGGGGACCCAGGCCTGAAGGGGAGGGCAGTTGGGGGGACCATCCTAGCAGGGGGATGGCAGTTAGAGGCTATCAGGCCAGCACAGGAGCCGTCAGGCATTGATCAGGCTGGCAGGGCAGTAGTTAGGGGCAACCGGCAGGCGAGAAGTCGGGAGCCAGCAGTCCTGGATTGTGAAAGGGGTGTCCGACTGCCCTCAAGGGGTCCCAGATTGGAAAGGGTGCAGGTTGGTCTGAGGGACACCACCCTCCCCCACCCCTACTCCATGCACGAATTTCGTGCACCAGGCCTCTAGTGTTACAGAACATGCATGGCTAAAGGATCCATGCATGATAAACAACAGATTTCAATGTAACGAAGTACAATCATGGTTTCGGAACCTATACTGCAACTCATCTCAAAAAAAAATAGCACTGCTGCCCTAGCCAGTTTGGTTTAGTGGACAGAGTGTCAGCCTGTGGACTGAAGGGTCCTCGGTTCAATTCCAGTCAAGTGCACATGCCTGGGTTGTGGGTTCGATTCCCATTGGGGGGCTTGCAGGAGGCAGCCAATCAATGATTCCTTCTCATCATTGATGTTTCTCTTCTCTACCTCCCCCTTTCTCTCTAAAATCAATAAAAAAAATTTTTTTAAATAAATAAATAACTCTGCTGCCCTAGCCAGGTGGTTCGGTTGGTTGGAGTGTCATCCCATGCATCAGAAATCAGGGCACATACCTAGGTTATGGATTCAATTGGGGTGCAAGCAGGAGGCAATGATAGATATATCTCTCTCACTTTGGTGTTCCCCCCCCTCCATCTCTCTTCCCCTTCCTTCCTCTCTAAAAATCAATTTTAAAAAATGTTAAAAGATTAAAAAATAATAATACTGCTGAGTTTTGGTGTAATAGCAAAGAAGAATATCCACAATTATCTGAAAAGGCTCTTTTCCCCCACTATGTATGTGGTATAAGACCAGGTCTTCTTTTATGTACTTTAAATAAAGCAATATACTGCAGCAGATTGAGTGTAAAAGTAGATACAAGCCTGGCTGGTGTAGCTCAGTGGTTGAGCGTCAACCCAGGAATCAAGGGGTTGCCGGTTCCATTCCCAGTCAGGGCACATGCCTGGGTTGTGGGCTCAATCCCCAGGAGGGGGTGTGTAGGAGGCAGCCCTGATCAAAGATGTTTCTCTCTCATCAATGTTTCTATCTCTCTATCCCTCTCCCTTTCTCTCTCTCTAAAAATCAATTAAAAAATTTTTTTTAAAAAGCAGATATAAGAATCCAGCTGTCTTCTATCAAACCAGATATTAAAGAGATTTGCAAAAACTGTAAAAAGTGCTAGTCTTCTCATTAAATTATTGTTTTGGAAAATACAGTTATTTAATAAAAATATTTCACCTATTTTAACACTTGGTGGATATATATTATTTTTTTAATTAATTAATAAACATTTTCAAAATTTCTGTTTCAATTTCTAATGCAGCAAATATCAAAAGTTATAACCCACATAAACAAACACTCTGGAGTCCTCAATAATTTGAAGAGTATAAAAGGACCCTGACTGGCTTACAGTGTAATAAGAGCGAAAAAAACAAACACACAAATAATAACTCAAATTAGAATATGATGATGCCATAGTCCTACTTTTCTTAGACATTCCAGCTCTTCCTAAACTATGACACCTACCAGGTTACTGAAATAATTTATTTAGCCTTGCTGTCAATATAATCAAAATGAGTAATTCATTTAGAAAGCATGAAGAAGGCTCAAGCAATACCATGATAATGTGTTAAACCAATTTGAATTGATGGGTTTTTCTTCACTCACTTTCTAAATAAATGGCCAGAAATAAAAATTCGTTTTATTGCCCTGGTATAAACTTAATAAACCTATAAAGAGAAGTCTTTCACACAAAGGACTACATAATATACAACTCTTGGAAATGCGTCCCACACAATCAAATTAGCAATAGAGAGCTATACAACTTGGTTTCCTGCTTCTGAACAAGTGGGGGATGGACTAGAAATCCTACATTGGTGCTAAAGATCAGGCTATCAAAGATGTCACCCGGCCAGTGTGGTTCAGTGGATTGAGCATGGTCCCATGCAACAAGAGGTTGCCAGTTCGATTCCTGGTCAGGGCACATGCCTGGATTGTAGGCTCGATCTCCAGTGGGGAATGTACAGGAGGCAGCCAATCAATGTCTATCTCCCTCTCTCTTCCTTGCTCTCTCTCTAAAATAAATAAAAACATATTTTTAAAACAAAAACAAAGATATCAAAGATGTCATTCAAAAAAGGAGAACCATATGTACATAAGCAATCATTTGTGGTTTTAAAGACACACACACACACACACACACACACGACACACATTTTTGCTTATCCTACTTTGAAGGACACAGAAGAATCTGGTAGTGGTGGCTATTTCTCAAAAGGGAACTGTGAGGAAAACACTTTTTACTGTATTCTTTTTATACTGTTTGATCTTTTAACTATGTACATGTAATAGTTATTCAAAAATAAATATTTAAAGCACCATTTCTACATTACTCATTTCTCTAGTCTTTTACCTCAAATGCAAATTAATAGTAAATATGGATCATTAAATGCTTATTTGTTAAATAAGCAATGGACACACATCTCATACATCTGACAAAAAGCATCAATAGCAAGCTATCCTTCAACCTGCAAGTGATCAGCACTGATTATCTGAAGGAATATCTAATTACCTGATACAGGAATATCTACTAATGCCATCCTTCTACCAACATAACTGATATAGTTGCTACTTCAATTGTAACTCTCTTCCTTTTTAAATTCACTAAAGCATTTGTTTTAAGAAACATTCTCTGAATAGCACTAAAGTAGGTTAAGTTTAAAGATTCTTTTAAACCATGCAGCGACATTAAATTCAGATTTAGTTCCTATGTACTAAGCCTATGACTTGACCATGGAACACACAATGTAAATGTGACAATGTGCACTTGGATCTAAACAACTAACAGCATAATATATACATTTAATAATTATACCAATGAAAATTAAATTGGGGCTTTTAGCCAATTCTAAGTTTAAGGAGCCAATCTTATGCTGTGGCTACAAATATAAAATCTAATTCAAACTTGGGACACATCAATCAAAGTGGCTACATGGTGCCCAGGATACAGAAGAATTGGACCCACTGTAGTTTGTGCTTATCAGAACAGTCCCACGTCTTATACTAGGTTCACACAAATCTAGAGTCCTGACAAAGTGCAGTAGGGTCAGGGTAGTTTGGTGGAAGGCAACATTTAATGAGTTAGCTGTCGTGTATCAAGTACTCACATGAATTTTCCTTAAATCTTCACATATCAATGACATAGGCATTATTATCCTTGTCTTAAAATAAAGGAGATTTAGACTTAGAAAGGGTAAGTAACATGCTCAAGTTTACAAAACTATCCTGGATTTAAGCAGAGTCCTAGGAAACTAGTACAGCCTCTCCAACTCTATCTCTCCAGTATTTCCAATTACCCTTCCAAGAAGATTGAACGTCCTAGAAATATTTAGACTAAAATAGAGACAATTCAGAGGACTTTATAAGAAAATAGGAAATATATTTGTTTTTGGAAGTCCTAGAGAACAGAAGTAAGACCAGCAGGTAAAAGTTACTGGAAGAAATTTCAGTTGAAATTAAACTTTCTATCTAAATGTCTTAAAGACTAAATAGACTTCGGGTAAGTTGTAAATTTTCTATTACTGGGTAAGTGCTGGAAAAGTACAAAAATGAGGGAGACCTTGTAAAACTTCCCTGAGGAAATGATGCTTGAGCGGAGACCTGAAAAAATGTGTAACATTTTGCTAAAAAGAAGGGAGGAAAAGCTTTCAAGGCGGAGGGAACAGCGATAGGAAAGGCCTTACAGTTAGGGGAACATGGCTGATACAAAATGAGTCCAAAAGGTAGGTGTGGCCACATTAAGGAACTTTGTCTTCATCCTAAATTCAATCGGAGATGTGATCACACCCATGTCTTTAGAAAAGATCAAGTCATTCTGGGTGCATGAGAACGGACTAGTGCTCAGTCAGAGTGGATGCAGGTGGATCAGTTAAGGGTCATGCAACAGTCCAGGAAAAAATGCCAACTCAGACAAGTGGTAATGGTGGCCCTGGCTGGTTTGGCTCATGGATAGAGTGTTGGCCTGCAGACTGAAGGCTCAAGAGTTTGCTTCAGGTCAAGGGCAAGTACCTTGGTTGCAAGCTCAATCCCTGGCTCTGGTCGGGGTGTGTGCAGGAAGCAACCAATTGATGTGTGTCTCTCACATCGATGTTTCTCTCTGTCTCTCCCCCTCCCTTCTACTCTCTCTAAAAATCAATGGAGAAAAATCCTCTAGTGAGGATTAACAAAAAATAAGTAAACAAGTAATTCTATTTATAATAGGATTATTTTGTTGTTTTTTTTTAAGTGATATTGGTGGAAATGAAGAAGACAATTTGAGCTTACTTTTAAAGTTAAACAGGATCAGCTGATATGGAAAAAACAAGGTTTTTGTTCTGAGAAATGATAAAACAATGGTACCATTCACTGAGGTAAGCAAGAGTGCAACAGGGCCAACTTTGAGAAGGAACTTTCATTTTGGGATGTAGTGCATTTGGGCATCCAAGAAATGTCAAGTAGGCCACTGGGTATAGAATTCTAGAACTCTATTGGTTGGTCAAATCTGAGTAAGTGCATTTACATGGAACAACTGCACAATTTTTTATCTTTAAGGGAAATAATTTGTCATAAAATCATCAGTATTCTTTTAAAAAGGTAATTTCAAAATCATGCTAGCTTAAAAGACAGGAATCACTACTGTACCAAAACCCCTAAATTAATACTAAACAAGATTACCTGTTTAAAGAACATTAGATATAAACTATTCATTTGGCTACAAAATGGATTTCTTCAGAATAAAGACAGCTCATCGTGATTAATTCTCAAGTTAGAATTAGCTGCTCTTCTCACATCTTTCAGACATGAAAACTGAAGACAAAGTTTAAGATACAAAAAGTTCAGACTTTTTATTCCCAAAATTTTCACCTCTTATTATGTTTGGAAGATACTGATTTAAGCATCTTAATTATCGGGTGTAAATGATGTTTTTTTCCCTAGAAAAGATCCTAATCTTCAAAGTAGAAGGGAAGAGAATAAACAAATCAGGCTTTACACTATACTTAGGTTAAAAAAATAACCAGATTACTTTAGCTATTAATTGGCATAACTAAGGGGCTAGTTACCATAGAGTTGTTTTCCATTTTGCCTTAAAACACAAAAAACAGAGATATTAAAGATAGAAATAAATGCAGGAAAGCTAAGTTATAATTCTAAAGAGAACCCACTGTATAAACTCTTTAAAGAAGTTACCTTCGACCCTTGCCGGTGTGGTTCAGTGGTTGAGTGTCTACCCATGAACCAAGATGTCACTGGTTTGATTCCCCATCGGGACATGCCCCTTTTAGGGATCGATCCCCAGTAAGGGGGTGTAGGAGGCAGCCGATAGATGTTTCTCTCTCATTGATGTTCCTAACATCTCTCTGCCTTCCTCTCTGCCTTTTAAAATACATTTTAAAAAGCAAGTTAACTTTGAGAAGGATCCGCTTATCCTTTACATAAAATTAAAATTACATACATCACATACTCATTGAGGGGAAAGCATGAATTAGATTACATAACATTTTAGGTTTGTACTGCGCCTAGACTGCAGGGATTGAGCCAAAACCAGCTCTCCAGCATTCCCCAAGGGGCCCCGGATTGTGAGAGGGCAGTTCTCAGGTGAGGCATCCTGGAATTGCGCTCCCTCCTTTCTGGTTATATCTTAAGAATATATCAAATATCCTTAGAACTGCAGCTGCCAAGTCACCACAGCTTGGCAGCTCCTGCCCCCTGGTGGTCAGTGCATGTCATAGCTACTGGTCAGACGGTCACTTAGGCTGTATATGTATATGTATAGAAAATATTTTGAACCTCCCATAGTTAATGCTAAAAACAAGTATTTTTTTTGTTATAGTCAAGATTTTTTTAAATTTGTTTAAAGTATTACATATGTCTCCTTTTTCCCTGATTGACTCCCCGCCCCTGAGGGCAAGCCCCCACTGCCCCAGTGTCTGTGATCATTGGTTATGCTAATATTCATGCATATAGGTCCTTTGATTGATCTTTAACCCCCCCTCCCCTGTCCCTTGGATCTACAAATAAGAATTTTTTAACTTCTATATTATACTTGTATATTATGTTGTTACCAATATCTAATTTGCTCTCAAATGGGAATATAACAACTCAGAAGGTCCCAGGGTAAAATAAAAAACCGGTAATATATTGGTTCACTTCAGAAACTAACCTGTAAACAGGAATTTTTACCTCAGGAAATATGAGGGCAGAATGGGAAAAAAATGCAAGTTAATAGGTGAATGAAATTGAGGTTAACCCAGGATTTAGATTTCATTCTTCACTAAGTAAGCTTTCATAGGCAAGCCCTTCTGCTCTTACTCCAAGTTATACTTACTTCAGCAAAACCACACAAAGCATGAAAGAGACAGTAAGCATTTCCTGGACAAATTTTGTATTTGGAGAGAAACTTTTAAACATCTTTTATATTTCATCAAAACAAAGAGATTTAGCCCTAGCCGGTTTGGCTCAGTGGATAGAACATTGGACCTGCGGACCAAAGGGTCCCTGGTTTGATTACAGTCAAGGGCATGTACCTTGGTTGTGGGTTCCCTGGCCCATGGCCCTGGTCAGGGCTTGTGCAGGAGGCAATCAATGGATGTGTTTCTCTCACATCAATGTTTCTATCTTTCCCTCTCTCTTATACTCTTCCTAAAAATCAATGGAAAAATATCCTCGGCTGAGGATTAACAACAACAACAACAACAAAAAAACCGCAAGCAACACAAAACAAAGGGATTTATCACTGCCCCATTAAGAAAGTTTCAGAGAAAGCCTAGTCAGCAGGAGTGGTTCAGTGGTTGAGCACAGACCTACGAAAAAGGAGATCACAGTTCAAATCGTAGTAAAGGCACATGCCCGGGTTGCTTGATCCCCAATGTGGGGCATATAGGAGGCAGCTAATCAATGATTCTCTCTCATCATTAATGTTTCTATTTCTCTCTCCCTCTCTGAAATAAAAAATATATTTTTTAAAAAGTTTCAGAGCAAAATGATATATCAAATATCTTTAGACTTTACTGGTTCAAAACAGTATGCATAGTATTACTATATATTACCATACACAGTATGTATATATACTGCATGTGTTATGCACACATGTGCATACATGTATACTTAGGGAAATATCCAAATCCACATATATTAAAATATTGTTAATTATTTGGATGGTAGAATTACGATTATTTTTAATTTTCTTCTGTTTTCCTACAATGAACACATATACATGCCTTTTTAAGAAAATATTCTTTATTGTTTAACATGTCATAACACTCAAAATTTTAGAAAGAATTTTTATTTACAAGAAGCTTTAAATACTTTTCTGTCCTCTTCATTTTTCAAATAGAGAAACAGACCCAATGAGGATAAATGACTTACCTGCCCAAAATCTGATAGCGAATCCTCAGGGCCATAATTCTATTATCCATACTTATTTTTCCGATTACAAAGTTAATGCTGTTTTCATAAAAATGTGAAAAGTAATGAAAGGTACAAGAAAGAAATGAAAATCACCAAGACACATAAACCAAAAATAACCTTTAATATTGAAGGGGTTGTCTGTTTTCTTTCTAAAATGTTTGACTATAGCCCTAACTGGTTTGGCTCAGTGGATAGAGCGTCAGCCTGCGGACTGAAAGGTCCTGGGTTCGATTCCAGTCAAGGGCATGTACCTTGGTTGCGGGCACATCCCCAGCAGGAGGTGTGCAGGAGGCAGCTGATAGATGTTTCTCTCATTGATGTTTCTAACTCTCTATCTCTCTCCCTTCCTCTCTGTAAAAAATCAATCCTAACTAATAAAAGCATAATATTAAAATTAACCGCTTCTTTGGGATGCCTAAGCCACGCCCACCAGCCAATCAGAGTGACTGTATACAAATTAGCCTAGCCAAGATGGCGGAGGCCTCCGTCCTGGGAAGGCATCGGGCACCCTGGGCCAGCGATGCCTTCCCAGGCGGAAGCCCAGGGACGGGGACCAGCCAGCCGGCCCCGAGGCTCAGTCCTGGTAGGCCATGGGGTGGCCACGGCCACCGGATCGATTCCCAGGTGGATGGCCTCGAGGGTCAATGGGAGCTGTGGGCAGCCTGAAAACGGCTCTAAGCCCCTCTCCCAGGTTTGCCAGGCACCCCAGTAGAGCCCTGAACCCTGAAGGGGCTGTGGCCAGCCTGAAAACTGCCCTCAGCCCCTCACCCAGGCTTACCACACCCCCATGGGGTGAGGGTTTCCACTGGGGAGCTTGGCCAGCCTGCAAACAGACATCGGCCCCTCACCCAGGCTGGCCAGACACACCAGCAGGTGGACATCTCCAGAGGGGTCCCAGACTGCGATAGGGTACAGGCCGGGCTGAGGGGACCACCCCACCTCAGTGCACAAATTTTTGTGCACCAGGCCCCTAGTAAAAAAATAAAATAAAATGTTTGACTATAATAGGAATATGTAATACATTTTCAATGTGGGAAAAACTTTCAAAATATAGAGCTAAAAATTAAGGGAGACAAAATTTTTTTAAGGTGCCACGTAATTGGTAATAGAATTATTTTTACTTTTATTTTTAAAGAATAGTTTGATTTTTAGACAGAGGAACAGAAACATCGATGTGAGAGCGTAACATCAATAGCTGCCTCCTACACGCTCTCCTACCACCTCCTACTGGGGGTCCGGCCAGCAACCCAAGCATGTGCCCTTGACCGGAATTCGACCAGCAACCTTTTGGTGCACAGGACGACCCCCAATCAACTGAACCATATGGGCCAGGGCAGAATTATTTTTTCTTTAGGCTTAGTACCCGAAGCCAGTTTTACATCCAGAGACTAGTTCTATGATGGAGTTTTTACTTAGCAAACCTCGGTTACTTCTTAACTTGTGGGCTACTTTTATAAGGAAAAGCTATTACAAAGAATTTTATTTGTAATAATTTAATGAAAGACAAAGGACCAGGATTTGGAAGAGAGCTTGGGGGGATAAATGGTGATGGACAGAGACTTGACTTGGGGTGATGAACACACACAGTGTACTGATGATGTGTTGTGGAATTGTGCATCTGAAACCTGTATAATTTTGTTAACTAGTATCACTCCAATAGATTCAATGAAAAGGGAAAAAGAAAAATAAAGTGAATAAAGGAAAAGAGAATATTCTAGTTCTATTTAGGGATCTTCTTTGTAGATTTAGTGAATGTAAAGATAATCCACAAACACAAGCTAATTACAAGTGACATAACACAAATTTTCTATGTTTAAGATCATCCAATATATTTATTCAAATCATTCTTGAATTACCAATACTTTTACAAGATATCATATAAAACATTACCAATTGGCATTAATTATAGAAAAAAAAAACATGGGTTATGAGCAAATATATTTATAAAATCATAAAAAAGTTACTAAGCCACCATTAACTCAGTTAACAAGACATTTAAAAATACTGTAGCTTTTTTCATTTTATCTCATCCTTTTAAAATTTACTTTCCATATATTTTATAATGCACATAAATGTATTCAAACAACAGTATATTAACATCATTTATAAATAAATGTGATTCACAATGTGTGCTCAAAATTTTACTTGCAAGGGTGACAATCAGAAGTTGGAAATCACTGCCCCAGAATATAGCGCTTAGCTGACAAAACTGTCTCCTAATTTAATTTGAAAAATCCAAAGATCCGAGTAAGCAAGTAAAAATGACCAATTATCCAAAATTTCAGAATGGAATATTCTGGAAATCAAGTTCTAGAATGGAACATTATGAAATAATGTGCTTAAATTTCTAGAGTTTATTAATGACAAGAAATGTGAGCAATTTGTTAGCATTAAATCATCTTAGATCTCAAAGCACTCCATATTTCAGGAAGACCCTATAACAAAAGACCATGGTCTTTCATTTCATGATCAGAAAAATTAAGCAAGGAGAGAATAAATGTCTGGCCCCAGAACACTGGATTAAAACATTTGTACATTTTTAAAAATTTCTAAAGTATAAGCAACTCCCAACTAAAAATGAATTTTTGAGCACAATCTATTAGCTTTCTTTCAAAACTCACTTTCTCTTTAAAACAACAGTAACTTGATCCCCCACAAGGTATATTGTATATAGTGCATGAATAGACAGCCATGAACTAGTTGAATTCTGGAATATTAACAAAATAAAACAAAATACACACAAAAGAGTCCAGAAGACTTGGCAAAATTCTAAAATTGGCTAAGCTTTGCTTTGGCCTTCCTCCCACCTTCCTTCTGATGTTCCTTCTCCTAACTCCTAGAGCTGCTTCATACCTTCCCAAAGTTCCTCACCTGAGACATGCACTCAAAATTTCTTTCCCTTGATCTAACACAACCAACACTTGACTTAATCACTAACATTACTGAAAAGGCCCTTAACATGTGTGAGTGTCTAAAGAATCTTTTGAGCCCCGCCGGTGTGGCTCAGCGGTGTAGAGTCGACCTATGAACCAGGAAGTCATAGTTTTGATTCCTGGTCAGGGCACATGTCCGGGTTGGAGGCTCAATCCCCAGTTGGGGTGTTCAGGAGGTAGCAAATCAATTATTCTTCTCATCATTGATACTTCTCTCTCTCTCTCTCCTCTCCTCTCTAAAATCAATGGAAATATATTTTTTTAAATATATTTCTTTGAGAATCTCTTTCTCGACCCACTAACCAGAAAAATCACATAGGCACACACAAAAACTGTTCATACAATTTCAAGAGATCAGGATCATAGGGCCAAAATATATCCACACCCCTAGAACTATAAAACCCCGGTCAAAACCCCTGCACATAACTGGAAATATAAAACCTTGCCCTAGCTGGTTTGGCCTTTGGACTGAAGGGTCCTGGATTCAATTCCAGTCAAGGGCACATGCCAGGATTGTGGGCTCGATTCCCAGTGGGGGGTGGGCGAAAGGCAGCCAATCAATGATTCTCTCTCATCATTGATGTTTCTCTCTCTCTTTACCTCTCCCTTCCTCTCTGAGGTCAATAAAAATATATTAAACTAATAATAATAGTAATAATATAAAACCTCAAAACCTTTCAAGAGGAATCTGTATTTTAAGAGACAATAAACTCAAACATTCTATACCATGTACTCAAATATATAAACTTTAATTGTCAGAATTTAAGTCCTCTCTCAGTGATTTTATCCTCTAATTCTCATGAAACGAGAGGACTGGACTTATTTTGAAGCATGGGTCCTCAGTTAAATTGGATTTTATAGGTCCTACACCTACCTATATTCAATGATGTTCTAGAGATATATTGTTTATCATGATTCTTGGCAAATTAATAAATACATATATGCATATAGGGGTGGGCAAAAATAGGTTTACAGTTATGAGTATGCAAAAGTTCGTTCTTGTACTATATATTTTTCCACATAAACTGTAAACCTACTTCTGCCCACCCCGTACATATGTACGTACACACATTCAGAAAATGTCTTTTAACTCTTGAGTACTACATCCAGCTTTTGTCCCAATGAGCTATATAGTAGACTGCTCAACTTCACTTTGCTAAACTCTGATAAAATTCCTTTAATCTCTAGCCTCAGCTTCTTCAACCCCCACCACTTACCTTCACCCAGTCCTCTTCAACTCCCCTCAAAAGGCTCTTCTTCATCTACTTGACCCTTAGATGCAGATGCTCCACAAGGCTGCCCTTAGTCTTTTCCTCACTCTTGATATCACACCCTTTTGCAGTTTCTACACTGGCATTATGCTAATGAATACAAATCTCTCTTTTTTTTAAATAAAGGCATCATCATCTATTTACCAACTAAAATCTTTAACTCCCCCCATGCTCTTCCCAACCAAGTCAAAACTTCCTCAGCTTCATTTTCCACTACTCCCTACGTACTGCACAATCTCCTTGCTGTTTCTCAGACCATCAATGCCCTTCCTTCCTCAGGCCTCTTTGCCATCAGTGCCACTCACCCTTCAAAGTCATACTTCAACATCCCCTACCTGAAAAGTCTTCCCTGACCTCACTTATTCTCCCTGCATCACACCCATCCCTTCCCAGAGGGAATTCCTCCCTCCCTCTGTAATCCACACCACTCTTTCAGCTCTCAACAAATTGTATAATAGTTAGTAGGGCCTTCAATCTTTCTCCCCTACTAGCCAAGGCCTATGGTTTGTTATTCTAGCACCTAGTACATGCCTGGAATATTGCATGTCTTTAATCAATGTCTGGTGAATGAAGGCAAAACTCCAAAGGATACACTTAAGGTTATTTCTCAATGGCAGGTGCACCTCATCCTCTTTTGAACATAAAACAAGAATTAAGTCCCCTAGTTCCTAGCTCCTCATTTCTAGTCCACTGCTTAGTTGTAAGCAATGTTTCATAAGGACATTTCCTCACTTCCTCTTGTTCTTTGTAGGGTTAGCTGCCAGACTAACCACATTAGCATTCAGTACCAGCAACAAAACAGACTCTCCAAGTTCTGAAATGCAAAGACTTTACCAACAGTAAATTACAAGCTCTTTTTTGAAAATGGTCTTAACGTTTATGCATACAAAGCTCATTCTTCATGATTCTGAAAAACACTTGGCAATTTATCCAACAGGCACTACTTAAGAGTTAAGAAAACGTCTACTCAAACTGTCAGCCAAACTTTTCACATTTGCAACCACAGAAATCAGCATGCATGAATTAATCTAAATACTATGCCCACATACTAAATACATTATAGTGGATAGTCTAAATCACCAACTGATGACCCATACAAAAGTAGCTCCTTGAGCTTCTTTTCCAACAGTGTATCTCCTAAATTCCAGTGATCATCCCAATCTATAAAACTAGATTATTTTGCCAGTATCAGTTATTTTCCCCCTCTTTTCCCCACAAACTTTCCCAACACACACACACACACACACACACACCTTCCTTAAGAAATATTATCTAGTTCAATAGCAGTGTAAGGCAAGTTATGAGATCTGGAATTCTGGAGGTTGGGCCAGCTTATCTTCTAAGTGATTGCCGTTCATACAATACAGATTTGCCTCAAGGGAACACAAGTATTTTAAGTCTGTCTGAACTGCCCCCTAATTGTTTTTGTCTTTTTTTGTCTTTTAAAAATATACTAAAATATGCCCTGATGGTTTGGCGCAGTGGATAGAGCGTCAGCCTGCAGACTGAAAGGTCCCAAGTTCAATTCCGGTCAAGGGTATGTACCTTGGTTGTGGGCACATCCCCAGTAGAGGATGTGCAGGAGGCAACTGACCGATGTTTCTCTCTCATCCATGTTTCTAACTCTCTATATCTCTCTCTTCCTCTCTGTAAAAATATCAATAAAATATATTTTAAATATATATATATTAAAATATCTCTATAAAGTTACAATTCTGACTTTTCTTTAATTCACATTAATATTCACATTTTAGGACATTGTGGGTGTACAGGCGACATGATGAAAAGGGAAAAAATAAAACTTTTTTGAAGCTTTGGTAACTAACTAAACTGCAATGAGTGGGATCAAAAATAAATTAGCCTAGGGGAGCTATGGGGGGGGGGGAGATAGAGAAACAACTGTAATAATATGAACAATAAAGACAAAAAAAGAAAGAAAAGAAATTAGCTTAATTCTGAACTGCACTTCAGAAAAAAATATATATTCCAAGGTATATATAAGCCACTTATTTTTCTTGAGCAGTCAAAAATTAATTTGCTAAGTTGTGTCCATATTACATCAAAATAACCAGACAAAGTTTTTTGGTTACTCCAGCATTAAAAGTTTCCAAATAGTTGAATGCTGTTGTAATATTATGGAAACACCTGAAATTGATTTGTTTCACCTCTTTTTACTATTTCTCTTCCAGCCTGTTCATTTCAGTACAAAACTGATGGATAAAAATACTAACTGAAAAACCAAGAAAGTGGATAATCTACCCCTAGCAAATAAGTAAGGAACTATGATAGATAATGCACAAAAATTAACATGTCTCCAAAGCAACAAAAAATACTGATTGGACTTAGTCTAAATAAAATATTCCTAAAATATGCTTCACAAGTGGGTTTCTTTTCCACTGCTGTTTTACTAAGCATTCAGGGAAATTATATTTAGGTAAGCTCAGACTAAAAACACTAGCTTTAGCTCTCAAGGAAAACATGGAAGAACAGAGAAAATGTCCTTTAGTATAGAACATTTTCTGAAATGTTTTTTACAAAGTCAAAGGTGATATTTGTAAAGCAGACTTTCCAAATACTATTTATATATGTATTAATAAGCATCACGCAGAATTACACACAAACAGCTAAATTCAAGTACCAAATTTCCAGTCCCAGACAGAATGCATGGAAATGCTTCAGGTAGACACTTCTGACACTCACTCAACAACACACAGTGGAACTGAGTGGATGAACAGGGCTCACCTAAAGACTTGACGAAAACTGAACGTATGCAATCATTTCCTGTTCTCCAGAGGACTGGAGCGTGTGCTTCCAGAAACCAAAATATCAGCACACCTTTTCAAATACTTGCGAAAAAAATTTAACTTCAATAATTACTGTTCATCATTATTATTCCCCAAGAGATATAAAAAATTAATCCCAGACCCCACAGAGCTTAAATTTCCCTTAAAACAGTCACCCACTTGTGATTATTTCAGAGAAAATACTTTTTAAAGACAACCCAATGGTGTGATTGAACCTACAGGCAATGCAAATTCATGGGAAGCTGGTCTTCAGCTCCCTAGCAAAATCAGAGATGGATGCATAACTGTCATTAAATTAAAAAACTGTACACTTTTGGGTTCCACTGAAATATACATGAATTGGGAGGTAAACCTGAAATCCTTTCTCCTTTACTCCCTTCTATATCTGAACAAGGGCCTTCATTATCTTCTACTCCTATAGTTACTTTCCTAAGTCCAGAAGCTAAATTTCCATAAACCTAGTAAGAAAACTATTTCCGTGAAAACTCCTGGCTTAGGATATAAGAAAAAAAAAAAATGTTTTCCCTAAGTGAGAATATGACCACTGACTATTAGCAAAGAGTCATTTTCCCTCATACAAGCTGTGTTTGAGAAAAGGGTTGTGGGAGGAGTGCCCTGAAATCACAGGGCTCCAAATAAGGATGCTGTCAGAAGAAAAAATAAGTCCCTTGACACAAAAATTCTGCACACAATGTTGGGCCCAAGTTAAGACTAAGTACACTACGCTACAGGTGATAACTGTATGTTTGCTTTTGCACTCCATAAAATAAGGAAATCACACTCAGATGCAGAGACAGAACTGGTCATATCGCCCCTCCCTTATAGGATAACACGTCAAGAACTTTCAAACACAATCACAGGGAGCCAGGTCACTACTGAATAACACACACACACCCCCAGCATCTTCAAGAGCCTCCCTCCCTTTTCCCTGAGTGAGGAGCAACCCAGCTACTTACTGTTCACGGACAAAGGAAAATGATTTTTTTTTAGAGAGTAGGCAGAGATGACACGAGAAGAGGACCACTGTGACCCCAGACGATGCGCGGGGACAAAGCTGACAGGTCCACTCACACTACCTTTCCCCCTAAGAGCTCCCGCCGACCCACTGTCTCTGCACACGCTGCCCCAGCTCTAACGCAAGCAATACATGCAACTCTAATGCTTGGGGGCGGGGGGGTGATGGAGGCCAGGCCACAGCTCCTCCAACCGGCTGGGGCAGTTACCATTGGGAGCCCCCAAAATATTAAGAATCTTTAAAACAACTTCCAAGTTCCCATGGGCACAGAGAGAGGCGCGGTGGAAACTTTGGGGCCAGCAACGGCGACACAACAGGTGAGAGAAGCGATGGACACCGCTGCTCAGGGGGGCAGGTGACACTCAGGGACAGACCCTAGAGCCCCCGAAAGGCTGGGAATATGGAGTAATAATCGCGCACAAGACCCCCTAAAGCCCCGGCCCTTCCAGCGGCCCAGGTTCGCCTCCTTCCGACGGGCGCGTCACTGCCCCGCCGCCTCCCCCGCACCCAGGGGACCCCCACCCCGGGCGCAGCAGAAGCGGGGTTCCTCCCCGAGCGGCCTGTCAGCCGAGGAAGAAAAGCATCATGTCGCTCCTCGTCTCTGCATACAAAAGGGCTCTGCACCCTCCGCCTCGAACTGCCGCTTCCAACTTGCGAGAAGGTGGGCACCGCGCCATCTTCCAGCGTCCCCCAGTCTACCTGGGGAGCAAGCCCACGCCGCCCCGGCGCGAGGGAAGCGGCGGAGGGCGCCCCAAGAGCCGCCTCCTGCCCCGCGGGAGACAGCAGCCCCGGCGCCCGGCGCGGCCCAGCCCCAGGAAGGGCCCAGGGGGCGAGCCCAGAGCCGCCGCTCCGGTCCCGCGCAGCCCGCCCACCTCCTGCTCCCCGGCCCCGGCGCGCTCTGCCGGGCCTCCCGCTCCCGAGCCCGCGGGAAGGCCGGGCCCGGGGCCCCGGGTTCCACGCCGGAGAGGAGGCCGCGGCCCCGAGAGCCTCGGGCGGCGAGGGAGGCCGGAACCCCGGGGCTCCCGGGAGGACGGCGCTCCCCCCACCCCCGAGCCCGCCAGGGCGCCCGGGGCCTAGTGCGGCCTGCGCATCCTCGGAGTGGCGGTTTGACCGGGCCGGGCCGGGGCCCCCCGCCCGAGGCAGGCCGAATGCGGCGGGGGCCCGGAGCCGGGGGCGGCAGGGTGCCGGCTGCGGGGCGGGCCGGCCGGCCGGCGGGCGGGCGGCGTGTTGCGGCTGCGCCGGGGCTGAAATAGCTGGAGATTGCGCGGTAGGGCACTCACCTCAGAGCGGCTGCGCTACCGTGGGCCTGCGCCGTGGAGACTGCGACCGCGCCGGCTCCTCGCAGCCTCCTGCCACCAGCGGCAATGGCGAGCGCTGCCGCCTCTGCCGCCGCCGGGGGGGAGGGGAGGGAGGGAGCACGCACGCGACGCACGGGCTCGGCTTCCCCGCCCGGCGGCCGCCATGATGGGGAGGTCGGCGCTTCCTTGGCGGGGCGGCCCCGAGGGTTCCCGGGCGTCGGGTCTCCGCGGCTCCCCCGCGGGCTCCTCACGCTCACATTTCGCTTCAGAGGTTCGAATGGGGCGGCAGCCACGAGAGCAAATGGGTTAAGTAGTCAGACGTGGACGCCCCGGGAGCGGCGGCGCGGCCGCCCAAGATGGTTGCTGGTCTGGAAATCGGAGCGTGGCTCGCCGCCGTCCGGCCCGG